>VMDR010000871.1:0-125363 GCA_007922815.1 Macrotus californicus | reverse complement strand
ATATATCCTTCTTGGCCAAGCAGTCTTCTTTGAATCTGAAATGTGATTTTTTTCTTTCTGGAAAAATTTCTGTCACTTTTATTCAAATATTGCTTTTCCATCTTTTCTTCTGTGTTCTTATAGAACTTCTATCAAGTACATGTTAGAACCCTCAGTCTGTCTTTCCTATCTCTTCATTGGCTGTTCACCTCTTTCTCTGCCCTCCCTGTCTCTCTCTGTGTCAGTGCCTGATGGGCAGGTTAAGGGTTAAATGATATTCATAGCACAGAGAGGCCTATTTCCTCTATAATCATGGGAAGGGTTGTTGTTGTTAGTTTGCTTTGTAGCTAACCAAGTAGAAGAATGTCTTTTGGTTGTATAATTTTCAGACAGTGATGCACTAAAGGTTTCATCTATGCTCTAGTTAGCAACACTTCCAGGGTAGCAGAATAGCAAACAACTCTAATAGTAGTTCTTTCATTGCTCTATTTTTTTTAAACTTTAACCCTCCTTAATACATTTCTCCTCACGCCTCCACACTCCCATGGTTTGACTAATTCTTCAAAATGCATTCAACGGCAAAGTTTGCTTGGGGGAGGGAAAATATCTGGTTGACACTCAGTTTTTGACCCTGATTGTTATTTTAGACATTCTGATTTGGAGGGCATACATGTCCATGAAATTGTCATTGTTTTATGTTCCTACAAATGTCAAGTTAAACGACCCACATGTCACATACCTGAAGATTTATTTATCTGAACCTCAAATTTCAAGCTTTTAGTACAAAGCGAATTCAGTTCTGAGTTTAAGCAAGTATTGATATCCTACACCATAAATAACACTCTGCATTTTAGCTATGATTGAAAAAGGTAAACAAAACTGAATATGAATAAAGAAACACAAAGCTCCTGTCCATGTGAGCTCATTTCAAGGGTGCATAGGTCGCATAGGAGACGTATGTGCAGACATTTAGATCTTGTTTGTGAGGGCAAGTGCTCAGCTCTTCCAGTCTTGGTGACAACTATTTCAGTCCATTACCCCAATGCTGTTTTATGTAAAGATTCTATTCACAGAAACGTTTTTCCGTTGTTTTTACTTAATTAAATGTCCTTAAACTTAACCAGTCTGGAGCTTTCTCCTGTATAAATTATTTGTATATAGAAATAGTCAGTTGTTTTTTTGACTTGTCAAATCATTCAGAGCCCAGTTATTTATGTCTGTCATCCCAACTATAAATGACAAGTATTCACTCAGTCTTGTGGAAGAATCACCAAAACTGAAAGATTAATGTGGTCAGGAAATTATTCTAAAGGAAGGAGAATTTCAATAATATTACAAAATGCAAATGTGTTTTCTTCCTAGAGATTCTCACTCCTCCCCGCACACATATTTACCCATTTAAATCCAGTTCCTGATTAAGATGTTAAGCAGTCTGATACAAAACCAGCTCTTTCGTCTTTTGCCTTAAAAGGTGTTCTTCTTTTTTTGAACGTGCATTCAAGATGCACCTGGCTTTGTTTACTTGGTTATTCTTGCTCCTGTTTGCCCAGGAAGGTATGGCTTTTACAGGGGAGGTGGAAGTCGCCACGGGGGAGCTGGAGCCCACAGAGCACTCTAAAAGCACAGCTTCCTGGCAGGTGAAAATGCAATTCTGAGAGGTGTGACAGCAATTCTGAAGCCATAATGCATCGTCTTCTTTCCATACAAGTGACCGTGTGCACCTGTGCTCTCTCTCTCTCTCTATAGATATTTACATTTTCTCAGAGCACTGTGGTTTTTGTTTTTTTTAAAGGGAAAAAACAGCACCATGATTCTGTCATACTGAGTTGGATTTCGGAAGCGGCTAGAGCAAGGATACAATGGTGACAAATGTGCCGGGAAGAAAGCTGGCTTCTTTTCTCAGTAGATTCGCAGGCTTTTCAGTTGGAAGGTGTTAAAGAGGTCTGTGCTTCACCTTGGGGAGGCCTAATGTGAAAACAAAATCAGGCTGAGTTGTGTAGATTCGAGGAAGCTTTTAGATTTTGACCTCAGACTGGGGAAGAGTTCTGTTTCCTCCTGGGCCTGTAATGGTCCCATGCAGTCCCTTTGTTCTCATAATCATCCCTTCTAATATCAAAGGAGGGAATGACCAACGTCTTTGTGGGGTTTTTTTGCTGGAGACCTCTGTGATTAGGATATAGGTGAGGAAAAAATGATGCAAGTATTCCCTACAATATAATTTTTGTTCATAAATATTATAATGATGTTAATGAGAGCAGTCATTTGAGTTAAGTATGGCCAGGCTCTTTGCTGATATTCCCTCACTCACTGTGAATTAGTAAAACCTTATGAAGTTATCAGTGTTATCACCATATTTCAGTTAGGACAAACGGCTCTCTACCAGGTTAAATAGTTGCCTGAGGTCGGATCGCAAGTTAATGGCCATGTCCAGGATTCAAACCACTGCCCTCTAACTGCAGAGTTGCCCTTACTGTTGGCGTTCACTTGGTGCTCTGTCCCTGGTACTGCGAACCTATTTAACCTAAGACTTTTCAAGTGTGGGTGTCATACATTGTGGGTAGCATATGTCTTCATTTACTGGGAGTTTGGGAACCACTGGAGGCCTCTGGAGTTGGAGTAATTGATCGTGAAATGTCAAAAAGAAGTAAAAAGCCTGTTGCTATGAGTAAGGCTCAGGGCCTGTTGTTAAGACACTTGTAATTTTATAGGAGAAATGGGCACTGGCCAAACAGCTACCAAACTAATTATGTGGTTGCTATTGTTACAAGTATTATGAAAAAGATAGGGAGCTAGGAGCATGCACACACACACACACACACACACACATGCACATATATGCCTCTGTGTGTACAGTTATACATATATGTGTATGTACATGTGAGGGGGCCCCAAAACCCAGAATTTATAAAAAGTCATGTGTTTATTCTACATGCTCAGACTTCAGTCACTTTCAAGTAATCTCCTTTTGAGGCAATACATTTATCAAGACATTTTTTCCATTGCTCAAAAGTTTTCGAACATGTCAATTTTTGTTCCTTTTGGTATTTCTGCCATTTTTTGTTTCACCTATTCCACCTCAGCCAAACATTTCCCTTTAAGGATTTTTTCATCTTGGGAAACCAAAAAAAAGGCTCTTGGGGTGAGATCGGATGAATAGGGAGGGTGGGGCGTGGGGGTCATGCCATTTTTGCTCAAAAACTGCTGAACACTCAGTGCAGTGTGGGCAGGTGTGCTCATAAATCACCCATCCTGAAATAGGCAAACACGTTGGTAGAATCTTCAAAAAAAATTTACTGAAGTGAAAGGCAGCCTCTCACAACAACGCCAGCTGGTACACCAATACAGATGGGTTCCCAGAACACTCACCTAGTGGGGGAAGCCTGTACTACAAGGGGATCGTCCTCCAGAAGATAAATACAAAGTGGCACCTCCCCGCAAAATGAAATTATCTATGAATTTTTTTTCTTAGCAGAGTCAGACTCTCATTCTAGAAATGAAAAATATACTTCATTTTCCCATTTTCTTTGCAGTTAGAAAAAGCTCATGTAACTTGTGCTGGCCAGCTGGAGCTGAAGTCTGTGCAGGTGCTTCTGGGAAATGTCTTGAGTCCTGATAAAGACAGCCATGGAGGGCAGTGCTGCCACCTTCTGTGGCAGCTAAGGGCCTCCCCGTGATGCCTGCTACTGTGGCAGCTATCTTAGGGACACAAGCAGAAAGCAGAAAGATGGAGAGACCCGAGGAGCCCTGATGAGATTACTAAATACCTGAATGAAGCCTGGAACTCTGTCTCCAGATGGCTTGTTATGTGAGGGAATACGTTTCTTTTTGTTTAAACCATTTAAATTACAGTGTTCTCTTGCTCGCAGCTGAGAACTTCCTAAATGATAAGGAGGCTTCCCTGAGGAAGAGGCGTTGGTGTTGGCACGTAAAGGATGAGTAGTGTTGGCTCAGGGAAGAAGGGTATGAAGCGTTTCAAGCAGAGGCACTAGTAGGACAGAAGGCCCCAAGGTTGAAGCGGTTTGTCAGGTGTGTAAACTGGAAGTTAGAACAGTCGGGAATAGACGTGAGTGAATGAGAGCAAGTGCGGAGTGTGATGAAGCTAGAGAGGTAAGCAGGTGCCAGACCGTGCGTGGGCTGTGGGCCATGGCGGGGGAACGGACTTGACCCTAAGGGTAGGGAGTGTTACAAGTGTTTCTAACAGGGCAGCGGTCTAACCCATGGCTTGCAGTAAGCAGGAGCGTTGGTGGAAATGAAAGAATGCAAGGAAGCCTAGAGACAAAAAACAAAGGGGAGTGACTTGAAATGTGGCTGCTCAGTCAGACCGCAGAGACCGGCGTGGCTTTGGAGCTCACGTCCAAGGAAAACCAGACCTGCTCACACGGGAGCAGGCACGGGCTCCTCAGCTCCGCCCATGGCTTTCCCTTCACGCCTGCCCGACCTCACCCGCTGAGGTCTCAGGCACAGCGGTGTGACCTGCGGATCTTCGGCACACTGCTGGAGGCGGTTCCTCTCTGCCACCCTCCGAAACCCTTCTCTGTTTTAGAGAGTGTGTCACAGGAGACTTGGAGAAGGCGTGAGGTCCCTAACTGCTGGTCTCCCGTGAACTGGAGAAATACCTGTGGCTGGAACCCTGTGTCTTTCTCAGAAATAGTTCTAGGAGCTTGGTAAGAACCATCCAGAGTGCTTTTGGTTTATAAGTATGTGGCATTACTGTGTTCATTATTGTGTCTACTGAACAGCTGTGACACCCACTTTTTTCCCCTCATGGACTTGCTGCTACTGATCAGAGGGCAGGATGAAGAGACTGAGACAAGGAATGTGACAGTGAGGGGCGGTGTTGGGTGGGTCAGATGCTGACGACCTGCGCCAGGTAGGTGCAGTGAATGTGAGCTCGCCGGCTGGAAACCAGAGGACAGGTATTCCTGCAGGGGCAGCTGATACTCACTGCCACCTGAATGTTACCCTACAGAAGTGTGGGTGCTGGGCTGCTGGGCTGCCAGACCTTTTCATTTTCCAAGAGAACCTGGAAGTTGGATCTGCATGTGAAATAATATTTAATGTCTTTAAAAGTTTGTTTAAATTGGTATTTAATGTTTGCGTAAATTGTCTTAAAATACTTTGCAGGCAGTAACAACAGGAAAAAGTATCTTAGATAATTTGCCCTCTTGGTGAGGGGTATTTTCAAGTTTTCTGTTTTTTTTATCATGTCTTTTTGAAAAAAAGCATTTAATTATGTGTAGATCACATGTAAACTATTACTAATATCATGTAACTTACTAAACTTACATAGACCCCAAAAGAAAGTTTGATGAAACACTCTAGACCAATTTCCTGTGGTTGTCCTAACAAATAACCCCAGATGCCGTGACTTAAAACAACAGAAATGTATTTTCCCACAGTCCCGGGGTTCAGAAATCCGAAATCGGTGTGGACGGGCCGGAGCCGAGATGTGAGCCGCACTCTTGCTTCCGCCAGAGCCTCTGGGGGAAATCCGTTTCTCGCCTCTTCCAGCTTCCGGCGGCTGCTGGCAGTCCTTGGCCTGTGGCCATGCCACTCCTGCCTGCAGAGCCAGCCTCGAGCTCACTCTTGGCCAGGGCTGTACACTGCTGCGTCCTGTGTGTCTGACACCTCTGCCGGTGCCACCTCCTCTTGAAGACACAGGTGACGGGTTATGGGCCCACCCCGATAACCCAGGGCAGTTTCTGCCTCTCAGAGTTCTTAGTGTAATCACAATTGCGAAGATTTTTTTTCTTACACATTCATGTTTTACAACATTTCCAGATTTTATGAATTGGGACTTGAATATCTTTTGGGGGAGGAGCCATTTTTAGCCTTTCACACAAGCACTTTATATTCTCTCGCATATTAAGAAGGTTTTATACCTTTTCAAATATCTCAAGTAGTAACATAAATATTTAAGGTAATATTTGATAGGTATAAATCCATATTTCAAAAAATTCTTATTAATTTCAGTATGTTTTACTGATTTCTTAGCAAAATCACTTGGATCTTCACTGCTTCTTTCTCAGTTTGTGGCAGATAAAAAAAGGCCAAAAGACGTGGCAATCCTATTTCCTTGATGTTAGCATCATTAATATTATCTTAAATGGGTGGTTTCTTTGCAAGGATTTCTTAATATCACTGTTCATTCTTTAACTGGGGTGTCCAACCTTTTGGCATCTCTGGGCCACACTGGAAGAAGAGTTGTCTTGGACCACATACTAAATACATTGTGACAAGTAATCACAAAAAAAATCTCATAATGTTTTCAGTAAATTTACAATTTTATGTCGGGCCACATTCATAGCCATCCTGGGCCGCATGTGGCCCATGGCCCACAGGTTGGACACCCCCGCAAAATTTAGCATAGCTAAAACTAGATAAGGTAATCTGTAAATTCACTTAACCTGGTATGATTTTTTGCAATACACCAAGAGCAAAATATGAATGGGGTCACTCCTGTCAACCTCTCTGTATCACAGAAGTCCCAGCCTTTTCTCAGATTGCCTGGATGCCATGTGTGGCTTACGACCTCTAACACACAGGACAGGATGACTGTGCCAATGTCAATCCAAGCATGAGATGCCAGTAAACCTCCATGTCTTAATTTAGGTTGATGGTGCATCTAGGTCTTTGGTTGGGTTCCCTAGGAGCAAAGGCAGATTCTGGTAAGTGATTTACTGAGGAGATGCTCTGAAGAGAAAGCTGGAAGGGAGTGAGGAAAGCAGGATTGTGCAGAAGAAGAAGGTGGCAAGGACCCAATTTCAGGAAAAATCTAGCCTCAGCCTGGTCTCATGGCAGCTCTGGAGTGTAAAGTTTACAGTAGTGGATGCCTCACCTTAGAGGCAAGGGAGTCAGGAATTTTATCCCCAGCATCAGTGATTTATTATGGCCCCCAGGAAGGGCATAAACTCCCAGGCATCCTCTTGGCCAGGGGGTAGCTGTCAATCCAAGGCAATCCCCTGAAGCGTGGTATAGGTGGGAGCCTGTAGGAGCCATTAGCAGCCACCGGCAGCAGCTGGAAGACAGGTGCCCCAGCTAGGTTAAAGGAAATCTGAATGGTACATCACCAGCACTTATCACAATATATGAGTAGAAATTTGATGTTTTATTCCAACAGCCCACTTTGAAGACCATTGGCCTAGAGTAGGGCTTTTCAACCCTAGCACTATTGATATTTTTGGCCAGATAATTCTTTATTGTTGGGTGCTGTCCTGTGAATTATACAATGTGTAGCAGCATCTTGGCCTCTAGCCACTAGATGCCCACTAATAACCACATCACCCCCACCGCTGTAATAACCAAAATAGCTCCAATGTGGGGAAAATGAGTGTCCTACCAACACATCAATATGGAAAGAAAGGAAATAGGGTGATTATTGAATTAACACAACAGTCTACATGCCCATAGGTACTTCAGGAGACTAAAAATCAAAAAGGAGTCACAGAATTTAGACATCAAAGCAAGTACAAAGTTCTCTTGTGAATTAACAAGTAGCTATTTATTTAGTTAATTCTCCTCTGAATGAATAATGAAGTATCTTATCTCCCCAAAAGACATCTTAATTCTCACTGATAGACAGCTATATCTTGAGACGGGTCCCTACATTAGCTGTATTAGTAACTCCATCACTGTGATTTTACGCTGTGTAGGGTTGGCCTGTGCCTTTGGAGACGTCTCAGCACTGTAAGTGGGCTCTTCTCGTCCCTGGGGAAATCTGTTAGAGGGTTCCAGCCCACGGTGTCTTCTGGGGAATTCTTTCAAGACCGGAAGAGGGGGCTGCTGTGTCCTTTCCCTTTATAAGCAAAGGAAATTTATTTTTAACAATCTGTCCCTTCTTCAAAGGTGAGATTGCCAAGATGGACCTTGGTAGAGAGCCGTTAGTCCAGAGCAGTCGGGGGTTGGTGACAAGTTTAGTGGTCAGGTGGCAACACCAAGTCACACGAAACTTGAAGAAAGCCATGGGAAGAAAAAAAGCTTTGCTTGTGACAGTTCTGTCTTGGATTTGTTAAGATAATTAAACGAAGGAGGTCAGGAGACTGAGGTGGCCCTGCTGTCATGACAGCCCAGCTGGGCCAAACAGTCTAAGCCTGTAAATGCCCCAAGGTGACAAAATTGAGACCAAAGGACAACCGATCACGAGGCTTTAAGCAAGAGCCGTACAGTGATTTCCTTACTTGACCTGTGCCTTTTCTCCTGGAGCTCCTGTGGGTGGGGCGCTCTTAACCACTTCCAGTCTGGTGCTGCCTGATTGGAGTCAGTCCCTGCTCAGAGAAACTCATTTTAATATGCCCCAGTGCCTTGGAACAGTTCAGAACTGTTCTTGATGATGGGCTCATTTGGTTACCACAAAATCCTATTATTGTTGTTGTTGTTATCATTATTAATACTACAGAGGCCCAATATTAAAACAGCAAATAAGTTCATTTTAATCAAGGAAAGAAAGTTTTGTACAGCTTCTCCCTCATCCTCTTTATCTAGTTTAGAAAAGGCACTGGTGATTGTCTCTGGTCTGGAATAGACTGAATTGCTTATCTTTTACTAATTATCTTTCATTGTTCTCTTTGTTTTCTTAGAAAATTGCTTTTGAATACATGACCGACTTTCCTTTATTTCTTTTTTTATTAATGCCATTTTATGGCTGCTTGACAGAAATCTAGTTTCCTGTATCTGGTGTGTAATATGTAAGGCCTTGTTTTCTTTATCTGCTGTACATTAATAACCTGGACTCTTCACAGAGCCAGATTTACATGTGACAAGAAACTAGTAAATCTGGAGTGGCTGGCAACATCCCCACCCTCATGTCTTGACTCGGCTTGCTGTAGGTCTTGGGAGGTCCCAAACAGCCCAGGCGGAAAACCATACCTTTCTTCTGACCATTACAGGATGGCAATGGGAAGAAGGTGAAGTTAGGGGACAATTAGAAATGACATGGTGATATCGGGCGGTGAACCATGCCTGTATCCTTCATGGATGTCTCTTGTTTTGAGGTAGATTTGATGACTGGGTGTTTCCCCCGCCCCCCATTAAAATCTCCTGAGATAGAGTTTGTTTCTAGCTTCACTTTTACTTTATAACATTATGAGGTCATAACCTTAGAAGACAGGGTCTTGGTACAGGTACTTCCTAGAGATTCGTGAAATCGTTGAGTATTGGAAAGGCATCTGTACATGCACGGCCCAGTTAGAATCCTGGGTTTGTGTCTGGACAGTCTGCTCCATGTGTTTGTCACCAATTCAGAGCAAGCAGGAAAACACCAAGTCCCAGTTCAAGCAGCAGTGTCGGGGGCGTGCGTGGAACAGAGGCAATGGCTGGCTGAGATGCAGGTGACTAGTAGGAGCTTGGTAGTAGGCTTCCTGTCCACACTCAGAGGGGCTTTTTGCAGCCTATCGTGCACTACCCCCTTCCTAGTTCGTTCTTCGTGCCCCTGTGGGAAGGTAGGCATTGCCTATGGCAGACTTTCCCACCTTCTGCCTTACATTCTGTCTCTGTGGCAGCTGTTCTGAAATTCTGCAAACCAGAGGTATCTGACAGGCATGCAGGTTTTGTCCGATCTGGTGGAGGTTCTTTTGGCTTGCTTCCTGCCCCCTCTCTGTGCCGGACAAACCAACCAACCAACCTCTTTGCCTCCATTCTGTAACTCATTTAAAGATCGTTTTACTTTACAGAAACGCCTGCATCTGTGGCTTTTCCTTCACACAGGTGACATCTGCCAGTTCCCGCCTGAATTGAATAAAATCTTAAGTATGTGTTCATTTTTGTATCTGTACTAGAGTCATGATTTTACTTTTTCCTGGAAATTATATTTTAATAGATTTACCTCATTTTGGCTCTGGAGTGCTGGAGATGTAAGTTCTATAGTTCATCAAAACTAGGATTATGCTAGATTCTGGATATCTGTATCATGCATTAATAGATAGAATCAGAATTAGGTTTTGTTCCCCCAAATCTCCTCGCTGTGTTTGGACGTGGCTAGTTGCCTCTCTGTCGCTGGAAACATTCCTCTTCACTCCAACTTCCTGTATGGGCACGGCTTCTTTCTTCAACTTAGCACAGAAATAATGACCTCTCCTATAAACAGGAGAGGTCTCATGAAGATTGTCCTGTTGCTTCACAGTTCAGTAGGCTCCAGGGCTTTAAATACTGGTTGGGAGATCCAGGCTCCCCAGTCTGATAACAGTTGTGCCCTGGGATTACTGACTTGAATTGTTTCCGTTTTACAGCACGGATGAAACCGCCAACTACTGAAGAATAAATTTATCAGCTTGGATGTTTGGCATAAAGGAAAGATTTAGGTAGCAATACAAAAATAAGTAATTTAAATCTAATGTCTCCCTGATTGACAGAGCCATTTTTTCTTGAATATGGCAGGATCAGCTAAGTCTACGAAAATCAGAAATGTCATTCTAGCCTTGCTTTGCTTCTCCAGAGCTCTCCTTCACTAGAGGATAACACCTCAAGAAATATATCTTTTTGGCAGGACCGTTATCTTTCTTGATGAGCTATAACAGTATTAGAGTTGATTCTCATGTGAAATTACTCATGGTGTTAGGCTGAAAGATAAATGAATTCACTTCAAACTAACAAGACGTGCAATCCGAGATGTGGGAGATCGATGGATAGAAACCATATACTTTATTTTTAATATATAAAGATTATAAACACCTGGGAGATGTCTTGTGTTTAGGTGGAAAATAAAAGTGCAATATGTTTAGAAAATTTGGAGGTTTTATTGCATTTATTCTTGAAGGGCGAGGTGCTGTTGATACAGAGATTGGCATATTTCCATGGTTGCCAAGCCAGCATAAGGTGGTTGCACGTATGAACCACATTCCACGTCCTGAGATGCTCTTGCCTTGATAGAAAATAATAATAACAAAGAGGATCTTGTACTGAAATGTGAGGGCTTTTTGTAAATTTAAAAAAATACTTGGTTTGCATTCCATACCTGGGCTGAAAGTAAAATTTTGATACTATTGCATCAGAACCCAAGTACAGACTTGAGTTACTTTGTAGCACTCTTGTCTTTTTAGATCTTAATTTTTCAAATAACTTTTCCTAGTTGTCCTTCATTATGAATGTTCTATCATTGGTTTATGTAATGGAGCGATCCTTGCATCAAGGCCCAGGGATAAACTTGAGAGGCTACATGAGCTGAGGAAGGTCGGAATGAAGTCGAATTGCAGGCCAGTGTCCTATTAATATCACTCCCCCAACAAGGAAGGACAGCAGGGAAGAACACTGCTGGCCAGCTAAGCCCCTGTCAGTCTGTTACTTAGATGGAGCTAGTGTGCATCTTATGTGACAAATACTAATAAAAACTTAGGATTCATTGGTGAACACTCACTGTCAGATCTTGTTCATAGTTTAAGGTTTAATGGGCAAGTCAGAGGTTCAAAAAATAGCTTACAAGTAAACCACTAAATATTTACCTCTCCGCATCAATGTATATACTGGCACTGGGGAAAAAAAAAAAGAAACTCCTCTTAACCAATTGTTTCAGGGTTCTTTCTGCAAAGCTATTTTCCCCATATTTTCAATGGAATCAGCCTGATGTTACCAGGTATAAGTTTTGTAATTTTCCCCACCATTGTTCTTTTCTAATAAAACCACTGGTGATTAATGATAGGGAGGAAGGGACAATCATCAAGGAAGGGGACAGCAAACAGGAGTCAGGGAGAAACTAATGCCGAGGGGAAAATTGTATCCGGAGACTGACAACCTGCCGTGCTCTTCTTCTTGACTTTACTGTTAAGAAATAGGGAGCTAAGCTCTCTCAATGCTGTCGTGAGGTGTGGCAGTAAAATCAATAGTGATTTTACCATTATCTTAAAGTATTACCAATAACAGAAGAGAAGCCTTTCTATTAAAAGGAATTACAGCAGCCTTTAGGCTGTTCTTAGAAGTTCAGGAGAATGCGTATTATTTTGCTCTCCGCTAACAGTCGAGTTCCCCCACAGTGACATGAGCCTCCATGGCAGAAAGGAGCCGGACTCTCGGTGTGCTCCTCTTCTGCTGGCCACTCCCGCTGATGGCACAGTGAGACGGAAGTGTCCTGATTCGGGGGCATGGCCATTCGTTCTTTTAGTAGGCTTATTGGCAAGCTAATGTTCAGTGCTCCTATACAGGTGGAATTCTGGAATAAGTTTTCTCCTTTAATGCTGTCATATAAATCAGTCTTAATGCCCCATTAAAATAAATGAACATGTGCTAATGATACCAACTCATGCCTCTTTCCTGAATGGCAATTGGGGCTGGGAATATGGAGCTATTCTGCGTCCAGTGGAATGTGTCCGTGGAGACCGGGTTGCACACTGTCATGGACAAACTAATCAAACACAGCTCAAACAGAAATCCCAATCAATCTCAGAATCAGCGACTCACTCCAGTGGTTCCCAGCCCCTGCAATCAACCTGGTAATTGCCTCACCGGGAGCTATCTTGTTTGCCCTGGGAAGTTGAGGTCTGCTGCATTTTACAGAGCTTGGTAAATTTCAGAGAAAACCTTTTTATTTTTTATTTTTTTTATTTTGCATCATTAACAGGAAACTTGACCCTCAGTGTAGGTTCCTATCATGGTTTTTGTTTTTTTTTTTTCCCAGATGGTGTTCAGCCTTATGAGATAGAGGTTACCTCAAGTTTTCAGAGGAGGAAATTAAGGTTCACAGGAGTTATTTTACCCAAGTCACATGGCCATTACATATCACAGTCAGAATTTAAGTCAATTCTGTTTTCCAACAACGTACATGCTCTTAATCCATTATTCTGCAGTCTGTGCCCATCACTCGGAGGGTGGAGCTGAGATGAATGGGTCTGTTTTATGGCATCAACACGCTAGGTTGGAAGAAAATTCCAAAACCTCCAGTCTGTGCCTTTGCAGCTATTTGTAGTTATTTGTTTATATAACTTGTTAGTGTAGCTTGATGATGCTTGCTTTTCATGAGACTGCCCTAGCACACTCACACACACCCTTCTCCCCAGCATCCGGCTTAGTTTGGCGGTTTTTCTGTGCTTGTTTCGCTCTTTTATGCTTCTGTGTTTGTCCCATCCTCCCAGCACCTACCCTTGTGGTCAGTGTTCCTCTTTGTTGGATTTCAAATGTTTTTTTCCTCCCTCTGGCCTGGCAGGATAATGAGCTTTCTTAATAAGAGTAAAATGATGTTTGCATTTGGTTGCAAATTTTATTTTTCCCTCTTTCGGAGGGCATCTAATCATCTCCTGAATATCAAGCCTCATCAAGGCTGTAAAATCTGATGGGTATCTGGACAGCTAATGTTTGAAAGGGAATAACATTAAACAGCACAGCAAATGCCAAACACTTTGTACAGAGAGAGGACTGGACAGCCATTGGGCACCTGCCATGTATGAGGCTTCGCGGTGGGCTTTAGGAGATTTCAGAGATAGAGAAAACGGTGAATCCTCATCCCTCTAGACAAGGTTTAATCCCCTTGGATGTCCCCATACCTTCCTGTGCTTTCCCCTTCACGATATTTCTCACAGTCACCATCACCTGTTGGATTATCTTCTTGTTAATACATTGAAGTTCCACAAAGGTCAGTGCCATGACCACATGTAGCACAGTGCCAGGCACGGGATTACACTTACCACTATATTTTATTGAATTAAGTTGAATGCATCCCATCACAGTAGATTTAGTTTATCAGTCTGAACACTTACCTTGTGCAAGGTATGGTGCTCAACACTGTGGTTCAGAAAGGTGCATAACAAACTGCTCTGTCTGTAGAACGTTTTAGTGAGAAGACAGTCAAGAAGATGTGCCGTATTTATCCCACTGTTAAAATATGGTGCTAGCATTCACAGGGTGTTATGCACTGTTAGGTAGTAATTAGTAATGATAATGATGTCATTATTGATGGAAAACTTACCAAGTGTGTTACATTTGTTAGGGGGTGTCAGTCATGTATCCTGTCTCAGCTTACAGTCATCTCAGCTTTTGTAGATGGCATCTGGAACTCTGCTAGGCTACACAGTCCGTAAGTGGCAGATCTAGCATTCGAACCTCAACTGCCTGACTGCGAAGCCCCAGCACTGGCTCCCAAAGCTCACCGCTCTATTGTGATCATCTCTACAGCTCTGTAAGAAGGGACCACTCACACAGATTTGAGCGTTAGAGTCCAGCCAGTCTTCTGGAAGAGGCGATGCCTTAGGAAACCTTTCAAGGGTTTAGGATTCAGCCAGGTGAATATTTTCATTGGTGCACACTGCACATGCAAAGTGGAGAGAATAAAAGATGCATTTCAGGAAGTGTGGGTGGTGGAGAATAGATGCAAGGCCAGGTCACAAGAGAACATAGTTAGCAGAGGATGGAGTTTATTTCTATTTTACAGTTACAGGAGGTGTTTCTGCCGAGGGCCTCATACAGTCAGAATTACATGTGACCAGAGCAGTGGAGCTGGAGTTAAGGTCTGCAGACAGGAGGAGTGGAAACTCTATTCACTTAGCATTTATTTTTTAATAGAGACTGTTGAGACTCTCTGTGCTTCTAGCACACACAAGGCCTCTGCTCCGTGGAGAGAGACGACTAATAAGTGAATAGAGAAGGCCATTAAGGACTATGATTCATGCCATGACGGGAATGAACAAGATGATGGACGTGGTAGAAAGCTGCGTCGAGAAGCTGCCATTGGCTGGGGAAAGCCTGAGTGTGTTCCTGGGAAGGAGTGCTGTTCGGGCGGTACCTGAGGAAGGTGGAAGGGGCCAGCCACGCTGTCAAGGCAGTGAGAACAGCGATTCTGAGGGGAAAAGTTTAAACAAGTATGAGGGACTGAAAGGCACCCCAAAAATGCTGTGAAGGGTGCTTTGATCCAGATTGGTCTGAAACAATTACGGCCATGTAAGCCATGGCAAGGATATGAGAATCTGAATAATTTACAAAGGATAGTGAGTTGATCTGATTTACCTTTTAACATGATCACATTGCCTGCTTGATCAAAGATTTTTTTCCAGCTGTCTCAACAGGGGTTCAAACATCTTGAATGAGTTCTGATGTAGAAATAAATCTAAAGAAGGCAGGGTGGGGCTAGCATGGCAGCTTTATGAAATCATGAGAGACCAAAGATCCTGTCTTTTTGCTTTCTTTTTGGCCCTGGCTCATGTCCTCACATTACAAGATGGCTGCGACAGCTCCAGCATCCCTTCCACCTTCCAGAGAGAGCAGAAGGGAGGAAAGAGGGCACTGGGATCATATGACAGCCGTCTGTCTGGCTCTGGTTCTATTTCCTGGAAGTTTTGCCCACTGACTTCCAAATACTTAGCTACTTCTAACTGCAAGAATGCAAGAAAAAACAGAAAATATGGCCTTTTGAGCTGAGTACGTTTCTACCCAGAAGAAATGCAACTTTCTGTTACTAAGTAAGAAAGTACTTCCTGGGAAGGCAAGACACAGTATCTGCCACAAATGTTGGGTGGTGAATGGATTGCAGATGGCAGAATGTAAATAAGATTGAGACCATTGTAATCTAGAATATCTTGAAGACTGAGAACTTTGACTCAATAGAAGTAGGGCAGTAATGGGGCAAAAAGTTAGAGACAGAGAAAAGAATGCTTTATTCAGAATGAGTTACTCTGAAGCTTGAACAGATATGATTTAGTGCGATTTCTTTGCCCTTTATTCATCCAATCCAAGAATTAGAATGATTTCTTGATTTTTTTAGCATGTTACTTTCTTACTAGTGTCACAAAATGAGAAAGAAAAATTGCAGGAAATCACCGGGCAGGGTATAAATGCCACTTCTTTTTTCATAAAGGAAGCTACCAGATCGCCCAATCACCTGCAGGTCTGAGTGATTCCTCCATAGAGGGGCTTTTAGAGTGAGGCAGAGTTTCCATTTTTCCTTCAAAGCCTAAGATTCACACCATGCTGGGTTTTAGGCGTTTGCCAGCTTCCCAATGTAGATAAACTCTGTAATTGCTTTGATAACAGACTCACCAGAGTGAGAAGGGGAAAGAGAGGGAAAATGCAATGCTATGCAAATTTGGGGAAAGGGGGCCATTTTAGCGGCTTTCAATATATTTGACTAAGTATAATATACAATTTCCCTATGTCAAATGCAGCCTAGCGAATAATAAACAATATTGTCATGAAGCAGAGAAAATCAGGTTAAGCCAACTTATGAGTCTGGGTAGATTGGCAGGCCTCAAAATTGGAATTCAAATATTTAGAAGCAGTAAAGCCTGTACTTCCAGCTCATGATGGCCCTGAAGGGGTTTAAAACGTAGTGAACCGAAATGTTAGCCAAGAAATTGATGCACACACAGTAGAGCAAACTTTGTTTTCAATACAGACATTGGTCGAACTTTCACCTGGGGACCTGCAGGACCAGACAGTCTCTTTCAGGAATACAGACTGCACACAGAACCCTCATAGATTTGTGCTAATTTAAAGCAGGTAATTTCCACAGTGCCCTAGATGTAATTACTCGGCCACCAAAGGGCATTGGGGGGGCTTTCAGGAGACTTGCATCTGAGCCCTGGCATCACCACCTCCAAGCTTTGTGACACTGGGAAGGTCGTGTAAGCTCTCTGGTCCTCAGTTCTCTCTTGTAAAAATTAGCACTACTGATCTCTGTGACAGTAAGGTCACCATGGATGCTTTGACTGTGTGGGACTGTACTGAGTTACTGATGCTGTTGAGAAACTGAGGCTGAGTGAAGAGAGAGGAGTTCTCCCAGCCAACTGGTCGCCCCGCCTTGTTAGTAAACTTGATTGCCTCTTGGTTGGTAAGATGATAATGATATGGCCTCCTGGTGGGTGAATTCAGCCTGCAGACACACTCACACATGTATATACCATCGTATGTGTACATAAACAATACATACATACATGTATACAAATACATACACTTCAACTGGACGAACTGAGCCCTGCTTTGATCCACAAACACACATGTGCACACACACTCTCTCCCTGTAAGACGTTGCCTTATAATGATTTTGAAAAATTGAATCAGTTGCCAACAAGTTTCATATGAATATATAGACTCTTGGCTTTACTGAAACTGCACATCTTCCTTAGTGGCATTTATAAGCAGCAGTAATTTACTTCTCTATGTGTTCAGCATAGTTCCTAAGACTCACTGTGGGTGTAACTTCGCCTACCTGACCCCTGAAGATATCTTTCTGTCCTCAGTTTAGAGTGTGACCTGACAAAGGGCAAGGTGCAGCCTGTGAGTTCTTCTCTTTTGGCGTCTCACCCGGTGCGTCATTTTTGAAATGTGCAACTATTGCAGAATGGGTCACTGAAGAGTATATGACTAAGACCAACAATTTCACTCTAATGATGACAAAAAAAAACACCATTTGTTTACAGTAATGAAAGAGTTTGAAATGGTCAAGAAAGATGACTCATCATTGTGAAAGCCTCGTCTCTTAGTCTTAGACAGCAGACTTTCTTCAAATCGGCATAGGTTTGCCTGGGGCAATCTGTACTCCTCTGTGTCCTTCCCCTTGCTGAAATCAAAGGTGTATTCTTCTGAAGCTAACATATTCATTGTGTTTTTAATTAGCGACCTTGACCACCTGAGCCCTGCTTTTAAACTGACTCAAAGTCAAACCACCAAAGAGTCTCTTCCAATGTAGTGAATTATCAATAATATTTATGTAAAGCAGGATTTTATATAATCAAAACAATGTCTAGGGAATTAAATGTGTAAGAAGCATAATGTACAATCAACTAAAAAGTAGTTTATTCTAAAACAAAGATGGTGCATATGTAGCATCATTTGAAGCAGTGGTTCTGAACTGGAGGCAACTTTGCCCCCAGGAGATACTTGGCATTGTCTGCAGGTGTTTTTGGTTGTCAAGACTGGGAAGGTGATACAGGCATTACAAAGGCTTATCCTGCACAAAATGTCAATAGTGTGAGGTTGCGAAACTCTATTTTAAAAACATAATCAATTTTGAAAAGATATATGTACCCCTTTGTTCATTGCAGCATTATTTACAATAGCCAAGATAGGAAAGCAAGCCAAGTACCCATCAATAGACAGGTGGATAAAAGTTATGCTATGTATGTAATAGAATATTACTTGGCCATAAAAAAGAAAGAAATCTTACCATTTGCCAAAGCATGGAGAGACCTAGAGGGTATTATGTTGAGTGAATAAGTCTGACAGAGAAAGGCAAATACCATATGATTTTACTTATAGTAGAATCTAAAGAACAAAATAAGCAAAATAGAA
The DNA here is from genome assembly GCA_007922815.1 of Macrotus californicus. Lineage (NCBI taxonomy): Eukaryota > Metazoa > Chordata > Mammalia > Chiroptera > Phyllostomidae > Macrotus > Macrotus californicus. Next base: position 107,186 of record VMDR010000871.1, on the reverse strand, counting down.
ACAGACTCATAGATACAAAAAACAGACTGATGGTTGCCAGAGGGGAGGGGTTCGGGGGCTGGATGGAATAGATGAAAAGATTAAGAAGTACAAATTGGTAGTTCTGAAATAGTCACAAGGATGTAAAGTACAGCATAGAGAAAATAGTCAATAATAATGTAATCGCTACGTACAGTGCCAGGTGGGTACTGGCAATATCGGCGGGAACACTTTATAAAGTATATGATTTTCTAACTACTATGCTGTAAGCCTGAAACTGATACAAAATAATATTAAATGTAAACTTTAATTGAAAACTTAAATTTAAATTAAAAAAATATCCCTTGCAGAAGCTTTCTTAATTTTAAGAGATATTGAAAGGGACTTTAACACACGTTGCATTTCTGGCTGAGGGTGATATTCAGTCTCTGTGCTGCCACCATTCCCGATGTCACTGCCAAACGCTTTAATGAAAACTGAGGCCAGTTCATATGAACTGAGCTGAGCGGGAGCTATGTTTTCCAGAGTTTCCCTCTCACACAGCTGTGGACTAGCAAAGACCACGTGAGACATTTTGCCCCGAGATTTGGAAATCAGAAACAGAACTGTAACTGTTTTGCAGGCTCAGAAAGTTGCAGCAGAACATGAGGCACTGCTGCAGCTCACTCATGTAGCAGCAGCGTGTCCTGCTGGCTCACCTGGCTGGGCTGGAACGGCAGCTGAGCCTGGAGCAACTGAAACTGCTGGGTACCGTTGCAGCTTCTTTGACTTTTGGGCCAGGGCATAATGTTCCATGATGATTTCCATTTCTTTAGGGGGTGTGTGCGTACACACACAGGCACACACACATGTGTGAATCAAAATTGCTGGGTCTCTACATTTCACTTTTTCAGATACTGTCAAACGGTTTTTTGCCAGAGTGGCTGTACCATTTTCCATTTCCACCAGCAACATTCTGTTTCTTCCTTCTCTACATCTTCACCGACACTTGTTATCTGTCTTGTTGATTATAGGCATTCTAGTGGGTATGAAGTTGCATCTCAGCGTGGTTTTGATTTTCCTTTTTATAATGGATAATTATGTTAAGCATCTTGTCATGTGCTTATTGGCTGCTTGTGTATCTCCTTTGCAGAACTGTCCATCCAGATTCTTTGTCGTTTTTAACTGAATTATTTGTCTTTTTAGTTTTGAGTTATGATAGTTCTTTATATGAGATCTGTCCAGAAGGTATCCAACCATGTATAGGAAAAATAGACATTTATTGAAGAAGATGCAAGATGTTGTACATAGGACAATGGCGCCTCAGTCCCCTTCCAAGTAGGCCCCTTGGGGCCTCACACAGTTCTCCCAATTGCCATCAGCTGCCCTGTTGTATTTTCCTGAATCTCATCAGTGATCTGAAATCTCTTCCCTTTCAAAGGTGATTTTAGTTTTTGGGAGAAGGTTGAAGTCGCAGGGTGCCAAATCTGGGCTGTAGGGAAGCTGAGTGACTTGTGTGATTTGATGTTTCGCCAAAAATCTCTGTACCAGATGTGATGCATGAGTGGGAGCATTGTCGTAATGAAGGTGCCAATCACCAGTTGCCAATAGTTGCGGCTTTCTGAATCATCCTGATAGTTCCATGGAGGAATATTCAAGCTTAAGGTGAAATTTGATACAGATTCGTTGCTCTACTCAGTCATTTTGAATGCGACGGCCACACAGCACACATGCTCACTCAATGGCCTCTACCACCCCCACTGACTAGTACAGTGAAGTCGTCATTGTTCATGCATGCGCATTCCAGTCCACTCTCCTTGGCTGCCAGGTTACGTCGATGTTGCACAGAACATTCTTGTTATATTAACAGTGGTTGGACTTTTTCTGGACAGACCTCCATATATGCTAGATGTAAGTCCCTTATCAGATGCATGATTGGAAAAAATTTTCTCCCATTCAGTGAATTATCGTGTCACTTGCTTCACGGTGTTTATAAAGCACAAGTTTTTAATTTTGGTGATGTGTGAGGTTTATCTGTTTTTTATTTCATTGCTTTTGGTGTCATCTGACTAACCGCTGCTTAATTCAAGGTCATGAAGATTCACACCTATGTTCTCTTTTAAGAGTTGTGTAGTTGTAGCTTTCACGTTTAGTTCTTTGACCCATTCCCAGTTACTTTTTGTATGCGGTGTGCAGTAGGGATTCAGCGTCATGCCTGTTCCAGTCGGCCCAGAACAGTTTGTTGGGAAGATTCTTCTTTCTCTCACTGAATTATCTCGGCATTCTTGTCAAAAGTTAATTGACTGTAGATTTGAGGATTTATATCTGGACTCTGAATTATATTCCATTGATTTCTATGTCTACCTTTATGTCAGCATCACACTGTCTTCATTACTATAGCTCTGAAATTGGGAATTAGAAGTGTTCCAGGATCGTTTTGGCTGTCTATGTCCCTTGAATCTTCATATGAGTTTTAAGATAAGTTTGTCAATTTCTACAAAACAAAACAAACACACGTGCACTGTTTTAAGCCACTAAGTTTGGGAAACCTGTTACACAGCAGTAGAGCACTATCTTGTAGCTGATCGGGGGCTGTCCAGGTGTAATCCTCTTTGGTTTTGAAAATGAGACACTCGGCTAAATAATAAATGTGGTCTGCAAGATGTGAGGATAGAACCATTGTGGGAATCAGAGATGGCTCTTGCTTTTTTGTGTCTTATTTTACATTTGTCTCTTTTTGAAATTTCTGTAAAAATTGAATAGCGAACTGGTATAAATAGCGAACACGTAGCTTAGGTATACCCATATTTATGGACATTTGTTTACCATTGAAACCAGAAAAGCCGGTGTTCATGCTGTCTGTCACCTACCAGACCCAATAAGCAGAGACAGGGATTGAATCTTTTTTTTTTTTTTTTAAATATAGTCTATTTTTTAAAGATTTTACTTATTTTTAGAAAGAGAGGGAGAGAAGGAGAAAGAGCGGGAAAGAAACATCAATGTGTGGTTGCCTCTCGTGCACCCCATGCTGGGGACCTGGCCTGCAACCCAGGCATGTGCCCTGGCTGGGAATCAAACTGGCAGTGCTCAACCCACTGATCCACACCAGGAGGGATTGAATCTTTATAGGTGCTTTATCAGATGGCTGGCAATCTGAGAAGACGGTGGGTATGTACCCTAACAGGCTGTCTTATGTTTCCTTTCAAGCCAGCCTTTTTATAAGGGGGCAAAAGTGTAGGTAAGGGATTTGGAATTCAGGAAAGAGGTTAATCAGATAAAAGCTGCAGTCTAGCAATTTCCCTAACATCCTTTCATCCACTGACTGGTCATTTTCTTTATCTGTGTCCTGTGTCCTTGCTGATTTTCTTTATCTGTGTCCTGGGCTGCAACTGTCCCTCCCTGGAACACAATGGCTCGCGTACCACCTTGATTGCTTGTAATCTCTTCTGGAGCACAAAGGTCAATTGCTTGTGGTCTCCTGGATTGAGGGTGGGGAATACCTTCAGTTCCTGAAACAATAGCTTTTCACATGCATTAACTACTAGGCTTATTGACTATTACCTCAAACTAAAATTTTCCAACTCCGGAGTCCCCCATCACTATGCATTTAAATAGTTGGCTCAGAGGACTTGGACAGGGATGTTTCTGAGCATATCTGTTAATATATTGAAAACATATTACAGGTCAGTGAGGACCCGGGAAGCAGCACCTCTAATTCTAAAGCGTTGTCTATTCCCGGACATGTTCTAATGAAACAGTTTGCTGAATCTTCCTGAGGATATAGAATATTCAAGTTAAAAACTCAGGTTCTGGAGTCAGAGCTGGAAATTGAATTCATCCCCGTTTACCATTTATCAGATGTCTGATTTGGGCCAAGTGCACAGCCTCTCTAAACCCCAGCTTGCTTCTCTGTGCAAAGGGAGTTCTAAAAGCACAACCCCCAAAGAGGTTTTTATGAAGACTGTGCCAGATGGTGGCCAGAAACACATAGCAGGGGCCTGGGCCATAAATAGTAGCAGTTCCTCATGTTAACAATAACTAAGTACCCCAACCAAGGTAAACTCCAAGATAGAGTTGTCTGATCTTGTGAAAGAAAGAAATTTGGAGATGATTTGCATAACCAAAGGAGGCCATTCAACGAGGGGCTCCACTTAAAAGCCAAAAGCCACGTGGTATTTCAGGAAAGCCGGAACTCCTGTGCTGGGCATTGAGAAAGTCAATTTTCACACCCTGGACCCTTTGTTGATACACTTAGGGTATAGGGCAGCAGCCATTTCTTAAAACGCTTTCTAGTTCTAGGGTGCTGTAAGACAACCTACTTGTTAGGATGTGGGGGGCAGGGCAGAGAACCAGAAGGCTGAATGTTAGAAGGTGCTGCCTACTGAAAATCAATCAGAAGTGCAGATAAAGTGTGCTGTGGATGCTACTGGAAGTCAGTGTGTTTTTGCACACACATGGATTTTATACAGCAGTGGGCCAAAGCAGGTTTATGGTTGTGAGTAAGCGAAACACAAGAGTTTATTCTTGTATTATTATTTATTAATGATTGTATTATTTCCCATATGAGCAACTACAAACCTACCTTTGCCCACTCGTGAGGCATACTGGACTGTTATTTAATTATTTGTCACACACCTCAGAGGAGATAACAAGTATCATTTTAATATAAAATGACAACTCAAATAAGTGAAAGGTTGACCATGTAGTTTTTCCATGACAAGGGTGGAAGATTGATGAATATACTTCTTAAGAGGAAAAGACAGACTCAGAGAATCAGGGTCTACCATCCCTCCCCTCTACTGTCTTAACATGCAGGTCCTCCGTGTTTATTGACAAAACATTGCTGCTCATTTGTGAGGCTAGGTACCTATGTGACAAATCAGAAGGGCTTGAAATGAGGCAGAAGCCATGGAAGTATTTTAGTGACTGACAACAAGGCATTAGGCTGTTGGTTGTAAGCTCACACTGGATTTGGGGAAAAAATAAATTTATTATTTCTGTTTAAAAAAAAAAGCCACGGAGTATATTACTTGAAGCACACATAGAAGCAGAGTCAAATGACATAAATTATGTTACCAAATCTTACCCCCCACCCCAGTGTATTTTAGTTTTGCCCCCTCTGTTGGCTGTATTCTCAAGCAGGCTCTCTGCGTGTGATGCACTGGCCTCAGTTGAGTCCTGTGCCTGTTGCTGAAGCCATCTGTGACTTTGCCTACACAAGGCTTCCCTGAAGCTGGAGGTATAGGGCAAGCTTACCCTCTTCCCTCCAAACACCGGAAAAATTACACAATTTGAACTGAGAGAAGGGTCTTACTGGCAGAAGACAGGAAGGCTGGGCAGTTAAAAACAAAGATTCACTGTGGAGACTGTGTCTTGAGACGTGTTTTGTTTTCACGTGACCGTGGCCTTTGACATGCTGTTGTATGTGAGGTGAAGTGGCTCATGTGAGGCTGCACACTGCAGGGGAGATGGGCAGCAGCCTTATCTCTGATTCCAAGCAGACGGGCCTTTTTAAACCATCATACGCCCTGACCTCCAGCCAGACAACCAGAGTTTGTCTTTCTTTCTGGGGGAAGACTGATGATTTAGAACATGTTTCAGAGAGGAGTGACGAGACCATCAGAAGCCCGGAAAACATGCAGAGCAAGAAGTAATAGAACCAACTGGAGGTGTCTACTTGAAACAAGAGAAGACTTGAAAATCTCTGGCGGGCAGAAGGGGTGGAGAAAATAGCTGAAGGTCACTATTGGGAGGACACACTGGCAGGGGTGCCCCAACTTTTGCCACCCCTGGGCCACCCTGGAAGAAGAAGAGTTGTCTTGGGCCACACATTAAATACACAAACACTTAACAAAAACTGATGAGCAAAAAAGAGGTTTTAAGTAAATTTACGATTTTGTGTTGGGCCGCACTCATAGCCACACTGAGCCGCGTGCAGCCTGCAGACCAAAGATTGGACGCCCCTGGAGCATCATGATTGCCAGTGGATAAAATCATCAGAAAGACAGATTGTGGTTTATCCAAAAGAGCTGCTTCCTAGTAGCCAGAGCCGTTAAGCAACAAAATAGAATTTCTCAGGGAGCAGTGAATGTTCAGTTAGTAGAGGTTTTCATGAAAGCCTAAGTGAACATTTATCAGGAATTCTCTGGAATAGCAATGTCCAAACGAATTATAATGCAAGCCACGTATGTAAATGTAAGTTTTCTAGTAGTCACATTAAAATAGTAAAAACAAACAGATGAAAATAATTTTAGTAACATTTAATCCAATAGCATATGCAAAATATTATCTTTATCATTATTAACATACTGTTAATCGACATAAAATGTTTTGATGAGATTTTACTTTTTTTTTTTTTTTGGTTCACACAAAGCCTTTAAAATCCAATGTGTTTTACACTTACAGCACACTTCACTTGGGACTAGCTGTGTCTCTAGTGCTCAATAGCCGTACATGGCTATGGAGGTCAAAGGGGAGGGACTTATAACCTCTGAATCCCTGATCTGTGGGAGGAACAGCTATGGGCAAATAATTCCTTTCCTGAAAACCCTCAGTAGCCCTCCAGCCCTGGAGACATATGAACTCTGAGTCTGCTGATCACGGTCTACTAGATTGTAAGGTCTGTGAGGTCGGGGACTGTATCTGTCACTTTCATCTTTGTTCCCTAGATCCACACAGAGCGCTAGGTATGTAGAGGGTACTAAGTGATTTTTCTGTGGACGAATGATGTGAACTTTATCTTCTTCTCCAGCTAATCTCCCTATTCTCTCTTGCATGAACCCTGTATTCTACTCAAATGTACTTCCTACTACCTTATACTCTTATTAATGAGAATGGTTCTCCTGACATCTTTCTTTGGAAGGAAGGGAGATACAGTCTCTTTAAATAGGCTAACGTTGACACGTCAGCAAGAATCAAATTTCATTTACAGCAGGGGCTCCAGCACTGACGAGGTGTTGAAAGGCGCGGAGCTATCTGACTATAAATATCCTACTTTCAGCTCTTCGATTACACCCAAATACATTGACGGAGTCAAGGTCCATTAGGAGAGGACCTTCCATTTCACCTTGAAGCCACAGTTTAGACCAGAGGATCTCTCTACACATCTTTTTCTGTTGTGCCTAGTTGAGAACTGTGGGACAAGTGCAAAAGTGGGTTGTATTTCACATCTTGGTTATTTAGGTGCTAATTTTAACTTCAGCACTTGGGACTGTATGACCTTGAATGTGGCTTTGCACTTCTATGGACCTCAGTTTCTCTATTTTCAAATTGATTGTAATGGTAGCTCTTCTAGTTAAAATAAGGAATATAACCAGCGTATACTGTCTTGACAGTGGTTGAATGCCAGAGTCACATAGATTCAAGTCTCTAGTTCCTTTTTTTTCTGAATGACTAACTTAACAATACGTTATTCAAACTCTGAGCCTCAATTTTACCATTTTTAAAGTAGGAATCATAGGTTTGTTGTAAAAATTAACTATGGTAATGTATGTAAATTGTTAGTGTTTGTAAATGCATTTTAAACATTCGCTGTGTTTTGTTGCTATTGGTGTAGTAAAAAGCAGTCAGAAACATACATAACTTGTGGCCAGTTCTTTGGGGCAATGAGCCTCACTTCCTCTATGTTAGAAAAAGAGAAACTTTTCACATCCATGCTGTTCCTACAGGGTTGTTAGGAAGATGGCACAAAGTGACATGTATGAAAGGACTTTGTGAAGACAGACTGCCACAATGCGTGTATCTGAATAGCAAGACACACATCTTTATGATGACACCTGGACACATGTTTATACTAGACCAGCAACTCTGTGAGGATGGGCCCTCCAGTTCCTGCTCCCTCCTCTATCCGCCGGCGCCCAGCACTGTGCCTGGTGCACAACTGTGTTGGGTGAATAAACCCGGGGGTGGGAGGTTAGGGTTATTTGGCAGCAGAAGTGGAAATTTCTCTCAATGCAAAAAAAACATCCAGGGTCTCCTGTTATTCTCTTCTCTGAAAGCACAATCACACCACTGAAAAAGCTACCAAACTAGAAAATAAAATCATTTGAGTATGACACTTCTATGTGGTTAGAGACCTTTGTTTCAGAATAGCTGATATCTAGTTACAACTTTGGAGAAGGAACTACTTTAGAAGCTAGGTGGCATTGTGCAGTCTGTCTTTGTTTATCTTACTTGCGCTCTTTTTTAGTGTCTAGAACTATTTACATATTTACAGATTCTCTCCTTTCCCTGGAGTTCAGGGTTCTGACTTCAGTCCAACATAAACTCGAAACCCTGAGGTTGTGATGTTAATTTCATTTGCGTTTGCCTTGATGGCTCTGAGCAGGTGTGGACCCGATGTGGCTCAGAGACTGTTTCCGTGCTAATACTCTCCGCGATTCATTTTGTATTTCATTTTCCTAATGATAACCGAGGACGCGGACCTCTGTGCCACTGGTTTTCTGACTGCTGTTCAGAATAAAGAGGGAATGGCTGTAAAACAAATACATGAGAAAACAGACATTTTTTAAAAAAAACCCTCACGGGTAGGTTCAAACCAGGCTAGTGTTGATAGCAGTGTTGGGGCAGGGGACATGGGGAGTAGGAGCCAGTTTCCCCTTTTCCCCAAATGATGCCCACTGTTCAGGAATAGCTGAAGTTGCTGCATGTTGTGGAAAGTGATGGCACGTGGGAAGCTCTTATCACAGGTCCTGATTGTAACTAGAAGTTTTCTCAATGGTCATCTCACTTCTCACTCCTTTGGGACCTAGAGCATTCCTTCACGAAGTTCATTGCAATAGTCAACAAAAAATATTTGAGTTCTTATAACCCCACAACATTTTAGACACTGTACTGTGGGTTGGCAGTACCACAGTGAACAAGAAAATGGTCCCTTCTGGAGCCTGCTATCTAGTAGGGCCAGGCAGGTGTTAACCACATCATCATGTGACTAAACGTGCAGAGGTTGTCATTGCACTGTGATATAAAGACAGAGTGCAAGGTGCAAGGAGAGAGTGGGAAGTGCAGGAGAAATTACACTGAGATCTGGGAAAGCTTTTTGGAACGTCTGAGTCTCCTGAAGTCAGGTGAGGAATAGAAGGTCGAACCTTCCATAAAGGCAGATGGGCCTGTGTGGAATCTTAGGACAGTGTGTGGCCCTGAGCAGGAAGAGGGTGGCCTGCCTAGTTCAAGAGGGGGCAGACCCGGGAAGCAGAGTGCTGGGTGGGGCTGCAGAGGGTGGGAGGGGCCGGGTGGTGCTGAGGCCTACAGGCCATGGTGAGGACTTTGAGTCTGATCCCAGGTACAGTAAGGAGTCATTGGAGGGTATTGGACAGGAGGGTAACAGTTAGATTTGCTTCAAAAAGAGCATTATGTTCAATTTTCCCGTAGTTAGTTATTTCCTCATAGATTCTATTCCTTCTGGAGCCGCTTTTCCATTTTTAGAAAGTTGACTTGACTGCCACCTTACATTCACCTTGTGGCATTCCCTCCCCATGTTGCAGATACGGTCCTCATTTTGTTTTCTTTTCCTGAGGCCCCGTTTATGGGCCAGGACAGGGTATTGTAATGGACAGATAGATCCCAGCCTTGAAGACAGGCAGACTTGGGCTCTGCTATGTTTTAACCTGTGTGACTGTAAGCAAGTACCTCAAGCTCTCTGAGCCTCGGTTTCCTCATTGGTACAAACAGGTTATTGTGAAGACTTAACACAGTAATAATATGTCAGAGGCACCCAGCAAACATACCAGAGAGACTCAGTGAATCTTAGCTGCTATGATTAGGTTTGACCTACAGGCTTAAATCATCTCATATATCAGCCTCCTGCCTGGTATCTCACTAAGTATCTGTTCATTTACATAGAACAGACTTGTACATTGTCGAGGGCTCTGTGGGTCCCGGAGTGCAGGTTGGCTCTCTTCCCCAGGCCTCTACTCCCCGGCCTGTTTGCACTGCATCCTGTCCTCCCACCCCTAGGGGTGTGGGGCATCTCCATGTGGCTCTTCTCCTTTTCCTGAGTATCCTGTCTGTCCCTCTCCTCCCCCACTCCCTTCTCTTTCCCCCCCTTTGTTTCCCTTCATTTTCTCTCTTGCCTTTTTTTTGTGGAGAGAGAATTTTGCTGTTGCTGGCTGTCCTGCTCACCTGTTGCTCGGCTGTGCACCGAAGCAGTGGAGAGGCCCGTGGTTCCCTGCAGAACCGCTGGGCACAGCCCTTGACTGCTCCTTTCCCTTGCTTTGACTCACACCACATCACATGATGGCTTCGCTAAACCAGGACAGGTTTATTTTTCCCAGGTGTCTCACGACAGGTGACATACATTCTTGTTTCCTTGGAGAAAACAAATTTTATCCCTATAAATACACAAAACAATGAACTTCACTACTTAATTCTTCCTTCTTGGGCTTAAATATAACTGCTTCCCTAATATCTTTTTCTTTTACTCACAGCAAAATACTCTGCTAGATGATATTGATACAGAGGTTAGTAAGATGATTCCTTAAGGAGTATACACTTTAATGGAGAGAGACATTGCAAATGTTGATTTCATTATAACTGAGAATTGTTGTGGAGAAAACATTACAGGTGATCTAATCAGATCTTGGGGAGGTCAGGATATCTCCACTTAATTTATGTCAAGTAGTGGGAATGATGCCCACCACTTGACATAAATTAAGAATGGGTAGGAGACAGGAAGCGCAAAGAAATGGTACTCCCAGTGGCCCAGTGTAGGCAAGACCTAAGCTTGTGTGAAGAAAGTGCAGGTGTTTCTAGATCAGGATCATCATGATCCAGGGAGGTTGATGTCAAGGGTAGAGGATGGGGAAGGAGGCGGAAGTTGGACAATGGTCTAGTAAGACTGTCTGTAAATTCAGTGCTGTCAATGGTAAACTAGTGATGAAGAGCCAGCCATCTAAAGGATTCTGAGAGGAAAAGTAAAGATATTTTTTTAAATATATTTTTAGAGAGTGGGGAAGGGAGGAAGAAAGAGGGACAGAAATATCGATGTGTGAAAGAAACATCGATTGACTGCCTCTCGTATGCCCCCAACCGGGGACCTGGCCCACGATCCAGTTATACGCTCTGACTGGGAATGGAACCAGCAACATTTTGGCCTGTGGGACAATGCCCAGCTCACTGAGCCACACCAGTCAGGACAAGAGTAAAGAATAATATGAGAAATGATTAGTTATGGCAGCAAAACCTCTACACCCCTTCCTCTCAGTCACAGAAACACAATTAGGAGCAATTGTTAAAGGAAAATGGAAGGGATTCTGTTCCCAGAGATTTGGTGCTATTTCTTGGTATCCAAAGAATCGAGAACCCAAAAGCTGATGAAAGAAAAATAATGTGTATTTAAAAATAAAGAGATAAACTACATGAGCAGCTGGAGAGAAAGTTTGAGTTTCTATGGAAACCTCTCCTAAAATGTCTTCCTCAGGCAACGGAGCCAACTTCCCAAATGCCAGGGAGCAGTAGTAGAATATGGGCTGAAGCAGTGCTTGCTGGGCAGCCACACCGAGTGGGGCACAGCTAGTGGGAAGGGGAGGGCTTTGAAATGGGTCAAGGCTCCTGACTGGACTCTTGTCTTCTGCAGATGACTGGGTGAAGGGGCATAGGGGACCTGGGGATGACATCAGGTATTTTCTTGCCAGGTGCTAAGGCAAGGATTCCCTGGATGGAATCCTGCTGCAAACAAAAATAAGAGGAAACAGAAAACTAATTTTAGAATTCATCCACCAACAAATGAGATGTGGCTTGATGATAAAATCAGAGGCATATGCCTGGAGCCTGTCCCTACCTATAGCCCTGAGATACGGAGCCGATCCACCCCTCCAACATCATTTTGTGTAATTCTTCCCCTCCCTCAGCTTCCCCATTCCCTCTGTTGTTTCTTTCTCAGGGTCGGAACTTGATCTTCCTTTGCTTGTGTTGCTTTCTGTCCTTAGATCTGTGCATGGCTAGCTCCTCTTTGTGTCTTCAAAGAGCCCTCCTAACCCCCTTTGTCAAATGCAGCTTCGTATCTTTCCCTTCCCAGGATATCGCTATCATATTACCTGGTTATTTCACTTATACTCTTTGCAAAGAGCAGCTTTTTAGTTTGTTTATTTTTGTAACCTGTTGATGAGCTGCCTCTCCTCAATGTGTAAGTTCCATGGGAGCAAAGGAAGGCGGTTTGCTTGAGAGCCCCAGGTCTGAGCAAAGTGTCTAGAGGAGAGATGGCACTCAGGAAATACTGAATGAATGATTCTTGCCCTCAAGAAGTTTGTGACTTAGCAATTGGGATGATGAGTGCAGAACATACGTGCTGACTTTAATGTTACACAGTTCTGGGTGATCAAGGGTTAACTGCTGACCACGTTGAGTGTTCTAATAACAATAAAAAGTCATATTAAAGCCAATCATAGTAAGTTCTGTTTATTAGATAATTTCTTAATGGTAGGCTCTAATATAAATAGATACAGAATATAAAATACCTTTCTACCTGTAGCACAATCTCTGAAGTAGGCCTCGGGATCCCAATTTTCTGGTTATAAAAATAGGATCAGAGAGGCTAAATTTGTGAAATTAGATTTTAAGCTAAAGTTGGTTTAGTTCTTAACCCCAGGAATATACATTTTTTTTGTATAGATAATTTTTGGAGATGAGACTTGAGACTTTCTGAGATAAAAGGATTGGGGGAGAAAATAAAAGCTAGAATGGAGGGGAGCATGATCCTTGGGGAATTCGAATTCCTATGGGATTAGAGGTGAGAAAACTGGGGGGTGGATGAGAGAAGCAGTTGTGCTCAGCGTGTGCACTGGGCTCCCAGGCATCCCTGGATCACCTGGCTCTGACCTGGAGCCCCCTGAGGCTACTGGGTGTGGTTGGGGTGAGACATGGTAAGAATGAGGTCTGCTAGAATTTCAATTTAATACAAAATATGTTATATACACTTAAAGGTTTTTCAGTCATGTCAGCCTGCCTTACACTATTTCATGTCTGTGGAATGCTTGGCAATTTTGAGAGAGAGAGAGAGAGAGAGAGAAATGAGAGAGAGAGAGAGACTTCTGCCAACACCCATCTCCCTTTTCATACTCAGGTGTTATGCTCGCTTTTACAAAGAGGCTACTGAGGCTGGGGAGGTTGCTGCCTAACAACACATGGCAATACTTGTTCCAGAACCCAAAGGCCAGACTCCTTGTGTTACACTGTTTTCTTTAGGTGGATAGTTCTCAATGTTTAAAAGGTATTTTTATCACAATCTAAAATATTATCCTGGATTTTTCTGCTTTATAATGAAAAGTTAAGGAGAAAATAATGAATCTGTTCTATGGAAAACATGTGGATGTCAGCATTGAGTCCTCAAAGCATAAGTAAATTTTGTAAGAAAAAATTTAAACCAAATTTCTCGCCTCCCAGCCATTTATAGTCTTTTGAATTTAATGTTTTTGTCAAAGTATTTTTAGAAAAAAAACTGATTGGCTTCATTGTGTTTTCTATAAATGTTACTCAGAATCAACATGAAATTTCCCCCATTTTTAAAAATAAATTAATGAGTCATTCTTCCCAGTGCTTATTTTTATGATCATATTGGCAAGTCACATAACTTCTGAGCCACCATTTCTACTCATTCATCCCCTTTCGCCCCCTCCCCTTCCACTAATAGGTGTTAATGATACGTTTCAGCCTACCTTTGGATGCATTGTGTGCCCCAAGGACAGAGTAGATATAAAAGTGCCATGTATGTTTCTACATGGAATGGAAAGCATCATACAATTCTAAATATCCTTTAAAAAACCAATCATGCCATGTCGTTTACGTGTGTTCCTAGAACTATGCCCCGATGCATTGGTTTCAGGTCCCTTCCCTGCCCTTTGGCCATGACTGAATTTGTCAATGTCCTCCATAATCGGCAGGCTTAGAAATCATGCTTTACTGCTTTGCAGTGTATAGGAGAAGGAAAGGTACAGATATTCATCCCACCGGGATCGAAGTGGCCGTGTCACCATGGAATGAGATCGGGGAAGGCCTAAGGTGAGAGTCACAAACGGGCAGCTCGTAGGACTTATGGGAGAGCAGGGATGTGTTTAATTTGGTTACTCTGCTTAATTTTAAAATAAACAAATCTTGAACCAATTTTAAAAGCCAGAAAGGTTGTACACAGACATCGATATTTCTGGCTTTTCTTGGAGCATTGGAACATCTGATAATATTGTATTTTTATTCTTCATTCCTTATTCTTATTAGCTGGGGCACAGCCCGTCAGATATGAGGGGTGTGAGTTCTCCAGACTTCTAGCAGCTCCACGACTCCAATTGTCTCCCTGAAATTAAAATCTGTTGTCAACGTCTATTTGTCATCGACTCTGCCCTGCTGTCTTTCCTACTGTGAAGAAATGTTTCTCTAAAGTGTGAAAATGAAAGATAAATGAGGAAGACTGCCATGTTTCCCAAAAGTGAGACAGAATTCTTATTAGTGGAAATGAAGAGTATTCCTGCGTGTTTAAGATTCCCACAAAGTGTCTCCTTGTTTCCCTTGCACCTGACCTTTATTCACTTACTTTCCTTACCTGTCTTCCGGAGGTGTTTATCTCCCCCCCCACCATGTGTCAGCCTTGGTTGTTCTTTCTTTGGGATTGGGGGTGTACCTAGGCCGCTGTATTTATTTTCCACCCCTGGAAAGTTACCCTTTTAACTGCCACATGCCTCATTGACTTCATATTTCCATCTGGGGGTGTGTGTCTGTTTTGATCCCAAGCTCCGGGGTACTTATTCCACACCATTAAATCTCTGCCTCTGCCAAAAGGGACGCAGGGCTCTGTCTGCTCTGGAGACTGACAGGAACCTCCTCTTTCCCATCCTCACCTCTGGCTGTCTCTGGAATTCTTCTGTGGTCCCCGCGCCTGTGAATGCCTTGTTTTGACTCTCAGTGCTCCATGGTCTGTGCCTGTGACTTGTGGGAGTTGAGCAGTGGGTGAAGTATGCCCTAGCAAAAGTGCACCTTAGTGGAGAAATTTATAATTTAAAGCACATCATGAGAATTCAAAATAGGAGATGCAACCCTGACAGTGATTTTCCTTGGGCTGAGAAATAGAGCAATGTGTTTAGAGTTGCTCCTCCTTTTCTTGACCTTTTTATATTCTAAGTTAACTGCACGACGCATAATACTTCTGTAACCTGAAATTGAAACTGTGATTGAGAAAAAATTAAAAGCACACTGCATGATCTCATTGGAACTGTATTTTGTAAAGATTTTAGGTTAGTACATGGGAGTACAGCATGAAGCAAAGACAGTAAAGCATTTGAATACCCTTCCTCTCACCCCCGTGACCTGAACCTCTTGTTGGACCCTGACCTGTTGACCAGAATCCTGGCATCTTAGGTGCTGCATTTGTCTGTCTGTTTTGTTTGGGACTTGGGCACTTTAGATCCAGAATACTTTTCCAGGGATGAAGCAATGCAGCGTGGATTCATGTTTCCTTTGCTTTCTGCGCTGTCTTGAGGTAGAATGCAGTTCAGCAGCCCCACAGGTATCGTGAGTGAGGAGGGTGGGGTGTGAGACAACAGGGATGCCAGGGACTGTTGTGAGCCGGGCACTGTGAGCCCTGCCTCTAGGCAGCAGTCAGCCTGGCTCTAGGAGGTCATTACCAGCAGGAGTGCAGGGCTAGTCTAACCTTACATCATGACTTTCAAGGTGAAGCTAATAACATCCAGGGTAGACCTAAGAGGTACCCCAGTTATCATTGCACTCACAGGCAGCGTGGACATGGCCTCTGCTGCAGTGTGGAAAGGGATTGCTCCCTGCCAGCCATGTGACTTCCTAAGTCATTTAACTCATTGCCCACCTGTTGGAGGGTTTGGGAGAAAGAATGACACCTGCCTGACAAATTACTATGGGGGTGATAAAAGAGGAATACTCTTCATATAAAAGAGGGTCACATATTTAATCAACTGTTCATCAAACACCTTCGTAGGGATTAGCTAACTAAGATAAAGAAACAAAGAGTTTTTAGTTGCAAACAGCAGATGCTAACTCTCTTGGGGGGAAAAAAAAAAAGGAATTTAGTCAGAAGATTTGGTCTCCAGGAAGATGGAAGAAGCAGGCTCAGAGGCTGTGCAGCCAGGAACACCATCTAAAATCGTGCAGAGGGGCGGGCCAGGGTGTCAACTGCCGCCAGGACCCAGATGCCTCAGCCGGCACTCCGGTGAAAGCAGCGGTCCTGTACCCACCTGTGAGCATGGGGCACCACCCGTCACATTCACCGCCCATTGCAGGAAAGCCTTCATTCTTCTCCCATCAGGGATGGGTAGTTCAGCATGTCTAGTTGACAGCCTGGGCCTTGTACCCAAGCCCTAACCACAAAAGAGCCTGAGACGGAGACAGTCTTTGTTTTCTTTTGCTCCTACAGAGGGACTCAGGTCAGAGTTCGTGAAATGCAGGATTCCCTAACACACGAAAGAGGTTTAAGCACTGAGTGCCAGTATGAAAGAACAATGTCCCCTAGAGTTTCTATTCTCAAGGAATTGATAGCCTAATTGGAAATAGATGATCACATGTTAAATATGCTGCACAATCATAACCTCCTCCTGTTTGATATTAACAGACATTTAGCCAGGTTGCTACTCTGTGCGTTTACCTGGAAAGATGACCCCGTGGAGGGGCTGTCCTAGATTTCCTCTTGGGACACCCATTCCCTGTGTATTGCCCTTTGCTCCAGAAGCTTGTATTTTCTTATCTCTGGTCTTTCCTCGTCTGGAAGTACTAAGCAGACCAGGGTGCTGTGGCCGTCTCTAAGAATAGGAAGCTAAAAATACCCTGGGGAGAGGGCAGGCTCCTTCCTGGCTGCACAGGGCCAGCCAGTCGGCAATCCATCTTTGTCTACCCTCATTTCACACTTTGTCTTTCCCTGGAGCGTTGGCAGGGATGACACTGTTTTGCAAGTTTGCAAACTAATAAAAAAGCCCTCAGACTCTTCTGGTGTAGGGACCTTATTCTTAATATGCCGTGCCTCCATGAAAAGATGGGATTGAACTCTAGATGCACTCCACCCTTGGCGCCTACCCATTGCAGAACCCTCGTTACAACAGCTCAACAATCCCCATGAGATTAGAAACTCCTGAAAGCAGGAAACACAGCTTTCATTATCATTGCTTTCTCCCCGGTGACTAGTACCAGGCACAGGGCTCACGACTGGCCTCAAATGATCATGTAATGAATGGTAACGCATTAGTCAGGTGCTTTTTTTTTAAGGCTTGCAAATCAGAGAAACTCAACCCCCACCTAGATGAGGCCAGGCAGGGTCTTAAGTGTAGAATATGCAATTGTGAAATCTCAGGCTGCCTTCAGGCACAGGTGAATCCAGGAACTCTCTGCTCTCTTCTCAGCCTAAGTCTTCTCTATAGGGGTGTATTTTTGTTTTCACACACGCCTTTCCTCTAACTTTCCCAGAAACTTCAGTAGGAAAAAGTTTTATCCCCATTACTTCCACAAAATGACCTAAACCGGATCTAACTGGAAAGCTGGGCTGCAGGCTGATCCAGGCAGAGAGGCTGTAGGGCCGGGCTACTGAGTGGCTTAGTCTGAATCACAGATTTACCCTTGGAGTCCGGATGAGCCCAGCCAAGTTCTGTGGGTTGGGAATGGGAGAATGAGGGTTCTCTAAGGCAAAATTGAGATATGCCAGTCGATGAAAGAATATGCTCTGGATAGCGTGGGTTAAATAGTGCACCCCCCTCCCTGTCCCAAAGATGTGTCCACCTGGCACCTATGAATGTGACTTTATTCGGAAAAAGGATCTTTGAAGATGTAACTAATGATCTCAGAGTGAGATCATCCTAGATTGGGGTGGGCCCTAAATCCAATGACTAGTAGGTACCGTTGGAAGGGATGGAGAGAAGACACACAGGGAGGGGGTGTGAAGACAAAGGCCAGGCTGGAGTAATGTCTCTAGGAGCCAAGGACGGCCAGCATTCACTGGAAGACAGGAGAGCGGTGTAGAACAAAGTTCCCCTCGGGGCCTCCAGAAGGACCCAACATTGCTGATACCTTGACGTTAGCTTCTGGCCTCTGGAACTGTGAGAGAATACATTTCTGTTGTTTGAAGCCACTGGTTTGGGGTACTTTGTTAGGGCAGCCCTAGGAGCAAACACTGGGTAAGTGAAAATGGTGGTGTATTGCAGGCATCAGGTGCTGGTTGATCTGGTCTGCAGCGTTGCCCTGTAAGTCAAATGCCTGCCTAGACACAGGGGTGAGATCCAGGGGTGGGACTTGTATGTACTTGAGCCTGCATTTACTTCACTCTCATGGCTAATCTGCCAGGAATCCAGCTGTGCTGTCAGCCTCTGGGGATACGCCTCCTTTAACAGACAATATTGAATTCTGCTACCAGTGGCATCAATGAACAAGACGGACGGGCCCGTATGACTGCGGACCATGATGTCTGTGCGGCACCCAGCTAGTGGCTGACAGAACAGGGCTGCGCGGTAGCCCCTGCCTCCTGACGTTTCTCAGCCACACACTCGTGGCTCCTGGGGTGTAGAAACCACACCTCTGGACAACCCAGACGCAGGTTGTACTGTGTAACTAGCCTGCGTTTTCATTAAATTACCCGCATCTTCCAGAGCTATGCTGACGGCAGGGAGGGGCTGGAGATGGAGACCCAGATCACTGCTACCCATGGTACTGCCTGCAGTGCAAATGTTTGAAAGGGGTGGGACAATGTTCTCTTTTGTTGTTGTTCTTGTTGTTTTACGTTCTTTTCCCTTTTCCTGAGACTAGAAAACATTTGATTCTCATCCCGATTCGTACAAGTGTGTTGTTTTTCCAGCCCATTAGCTGCATTTGTTTTCCCGTCTTTCTGGGCCATGAGCAGCTCTGATGGGATGGGGATGCTGGCTGGGGTTGTTGGAGGCTGGCACAACCTCTAGACTGAAGCCCCGGGGAACTGGGCCTGAATGTGCAAGGTGTGGCTGTCAGGACTCGGAACAAAGGGGACTTGCGTAACCCTGGACTTGGTTTTGGGTTTTTAGGGTACCAGGTGGAAGGATCTACTAAAAGGTGACTTCAAAAAATTATGTTAGTCCTAATTCTATCTTCAGGACAACACAACGGCTTTTCCTTACATCAAACACACTCAGTTTGTGTTGGATCCCCTGTAAGGAAAGAAGGAAGGGAGAATGGGGGGGAGCAAGGAAAGGAGGAAAGGGTAGCTTTTTAAAATTTTTTGGTTAAAGTAGAAACTACCACAAGTTAACTAACCTGCTTTTTAATTAAATTCAAATCTCAGCAACTTTTATCTGTGGTATGCATACACACCCATCAAGAACTGAATTATTGGGGGAAAAATATCCCACACAAGAGAATGTCATTAATTTGTCCAGTCTCATCAAATACAAAGAGTTAAAAACTCCTATAAAAAGGTATCTTAA
The DNA here is from genome assembly GCA_007922815.1 of Macrotus californicus. NCBI lineage: Eukaryota > Metazoa > Chordata > Mammalia > Chiroptera > Phyllostomidae > Macrotus > Macrotus californicus. Next base: position 87,843 of record VMDR010000871.1, on the reverse strand, counting down.
GTCTGTCGAGCAAAGAACATTTTAATGGAAAAGCAAAGTCAATCTAATATTTATCTTTATATTTTTAAATAGAATTTCCTTGCATTGCTTTGAAGGAAGTGGGCGGAGGTGGAGACCTACCGCAGAGGCCAAAACTCGAGTCATTTCGCCCCAGGCCTTCAGCTTCTGGTGGCTGGTATAAAGCTGGATTCTTTACAGAACCCTCTGCTGAGGGTTTCTACCCTTTCTCCCTCTCTTCATTCTCTACTTGCCTTTTCCCTGTGTCCTGCTTTCTACTCTTGTCTTCTGCAAAAGTGGCATACACACACACAAATTCAGGGGTCTTACAGAAGAAAAGATGATTCCATGCACCAGCAAGTCTGAATTCATTGTGTGTATGTGTATATTTGATTGATTGATTGATTGTTCTTTCCTGTTTTATTTTAAAGCAGCCTCGTTATTTTAAGTACTGTAATACTACCTCGAAGTGTGAGCTTATCAGTCACTTCTAGGTAGAAATCTATGTGGCTTTGATTTAATGAAGACATAAAGTCTTTTCTAATGACAGCTCCCATTTGGCCATAAGATGCGACCCCCTGTGACGTTGGTGGCAGAGGTTTCTGGACAAGGTTCCCTGGAACATACGAGACAGCAGGTAGTTGAGTGACCTCAGACAAGTCATTGAGCCTGTCTGGGCCCCCCTTCATTTTTTGGAAACGTGGTACACCAGATGATTGCCAAGCTCACTTCAGGCTGAGAAATTCCATGACTGGGGTTATACCTATGATTATTGTTAATAAAAACAATAGCTCCAATGTATTGAACACTAGTTGTATTCTGGTCATTGTGGCTAAGGCTCTAGCCGTCTCTGTCCCATTTCATCCCCACACCAACCTAGTAATTAGGAAGGTACTACTCTCAACCCCGTTCCATATGTGAGAAGACGGAGACTTCAGAAAGCTACTAGACAGGTTCCTCGTATCTGAGTCCATGTTCTTCATAGCTGCACTGTATTGTAAATTTCATTCTAGCTTATGTTCAACTTATTAAATGGAATTTGAATTAATGAGATTTTGCTGAGCTAGGGAACATTTCTCTCTTAATGTCTTCCCATCTATCCTGCTAATTGGTCTTACAATTTTAGGCTCAGACTTTCACCCTGTTCAGCTTGGAAGGATGAGGGATGGGGAAAAGGGTATGGTACCTGAAATGCTTATTTTGACCTTTCCTATCAGCATCTTTACTCATAGTTAAATTCCTCGGCCTCAGACAGGAAGGAACGTCAACCCTGTTAGACAGTGTGACTCACACTGTTGTTCTTGGTACTGAATCCTAATACTCCCGGATGCAGTTGTTCCAGTCCACTTGTTAATGACCAAACAGTCTAATGTCCTGCCTTTGTCTCCTGTTCAGGACTCCCAAGCAGTAGCACCTGTGGGCATCCAGTTAATGTGCTTTTCTTTCTTGGAACACAAAGGGGAGGATGCATCTTCTGCGCAGGTGGTCCATTCCTCACTTTTTCAGGGAAACCAGCTATCCTGCAGGCTGCCCTATTTAGGTGTCGACACAGGTGTTCAGCCTTCTCATGCTCTCAGTTGCAACTCGCTTTATTTCTCTCGGCGTCTCCCCTATTCGCAGGTTCCCTCCCACACGTGTTTGAAGTGCTGGCATCCTCTGCTAACACCCTAGAGAGAGAGCGTTTTCAATTTTTTTGTTCCTGTGGCATCTAGAGAAAGTGCTGCCATTGTAGGTGTTCGGGAGCTTTCTGCCAGATTTACGAAGGACCATCAGTAGCCCCCTGGAGGCTTAATGGAAAGAAGTAGGTGTTGCCTTTCAGGGTTCTTTGCCACCCAGCATTCCTTGGGGAGTTTTAATAAAGCATCCCTGTGATGTATTCTTTGGATATTTTTTAAGAACAAAGACAGGAAGGAAAAAAGAGCCCACGGTTCTGGAACATGAATTAAACAGGATACGTTGCAGTTCCATTTAGTGCCACTCAGCCTCTCACACCCGTGATATTTTCTTCTGTGCTTTCGTGAAACCTCAGCACATGGGAGAAAAGTCACTCTTTGTTTCTAGCTTCTCATAATCTGTTCATTTTTGCATCACCTGGGATCACCCCAAAAGTATATAGACTGAGTTCTATAGCTTAGAGGTCTACGAATTAAAAAAAAAAAAGACACTGAGTGCTCCTTAGGTGTCGCTGTGCCTAGTGCTGGGTATGCATCATTTCTTTTCATCCGAACAGTGGCTCTACTGGGTGGTAGGAGATTCCCCCTTATACGTCTGGGGGAAAGAGACTTGGAGGAACCACTTTGCCCAAAGTCACACCGCTGGTAAGTGGAGGAGACGGGTAGAGTGCAGGTCTCGGCAGGGTTATTCCACTGCACCAGTGCCCGTGTGAGCCTGACGGGTCTCGTCAGTGGACTTCCTGCAGAAAGTCACCGGGCTTCTCTAAGAGAGCAACACCAAAGGGAGTGAGCATTTTGGTGCAGCTCACGGAAGTTGGTGCATCATGTACTTTGAACAGTTTGGCACTATCTGGTGAAGATGAAAATGTGCGCACCCTGCCACCCAGCTATTATACTTGTGTGTGTGTGTGTGTGTGTGTATCCTAGAAAAACTAGTACGCTGTGCATAAGAAGGCAGGCCCAAGAATGACCATTGCACTATTGTTGCATGCATGGTGAAAACTGGCAACAAGGTAAAAGTTCATTAGTCAGTAAATGGATTAATAGATTGTGGTAACATCATAGAATGCAATCACATGTGCCATTTATAATAAATGAACTAGGTCCAGCCCTAGCCGGTGTGGCTGAGTGGATTGAGCGCTGGCCTGCTAACCGAAAGGTCACTCGTTCGATTCCCTGTCAGGGTACATGCAAGAGGCAACTGATCGATGTTTCTCTTTCTCCCTCCCTTCCCCTCGCTCAGAAAATAAATCTTTAAAAAGAAATAAATAAATGAACTAGGTCCAGATGCATCAACAACATAAAGCTCAAATTTGTTGCTTTGAAAAAGCAAATGGTAAAAAGATGTGACCATATGACCATTTTGAAAATACACACAATATATTAAATATCTGTTATTTAGTGCTGTATATATCTATAATAAAAATGAGCATGCAGGTGGGAGAGATGCACACCTATTTCAGAGTGGTGGTTTCCTGTAGGAGGGGGGTGACAGGATGGGAGATGGTGGTACTCCGGGGAAGGGGTTCTGGTATATTTATAACCCCCCGCCCTTGTTTTTTCCCCAAGTAGAAATTTTTTTAAAAGCATGGGAAAACATTTGGCTGTTAAGCACATGATTATCTTTTATTAGTCTCTAATTCTCTGTACTTTCTAGTGTGTTAATTTAGTTGGAAATAATTTTTTCAAGTAAGGGAAAAGTAAGAAAAAGCATCTGGGTGGGTTTCCCAGGCCCGTTCCAGCCATGATTTTGCTCGATTGTTCTCAACAAACGCTTTCTCTGCCTCTCTTCCTCCTCCTTTCCCTGCCCCTTCTCTCCCTCCCGTTGTTGTTGTTGTTGTTGTTGTTGTTGTCGTCCTCTTCCTCCCCATCCCCATCTTCTGTTTTCTTTTCCACCCTTCCCCCTTTTTTCTGCTCCCTCCTCCTTCTCACTCCTCTCCCCTGCCTCTCTCCCTTCCTTCCCACCCCCCAACTCTTCCCCCAGAGGCCTGACTGAAGGGTTCCAGTAGCCTTCCCCACCTCTAGATTTCCAGTTATAGGAACTCATTTAAATCCTTTTCAGTTAAACCCTGTCAGGTTTCTGTTCCTTCCAGGTGAAAAGGTTCTATATGTTACCAGCTTTGGCCAAAGTACCAAAAAACATGTATTCAGCTTTGATCTTGGGCAAATCCAAGGAGCTCATGAAGTAGGGGGACCGTTTGGTGTCTCCCTCACCGGGGATGAGAATCTGGAAGTGTTTGGGAAGCCACTGGATGAACAGGGAGGCAGATAAAAACGTCAGGTGCTGCTGCTCTACCTTCATCCTCAGGTTGACGCAGGCTAATGGCTGGGGGTCGAAGCCTCCACCGGCAAACAGGATGGAGGATGACTCACTCAGTATCTCTTGTTCTTGCACAATAGGTGCCCTCTTCCTGAGGAAGCAGGCTGCTGAAGAATTCCTAAGCAGGTCTTTTAATTTTATGTGTATCAATGCAGCATTTCTTTCCTTTCTGTGACATAAACAAAGGAGGATTTAGTTTATTCATAGTTTATGAAGATTTTATATCCATGCAAGGAAAACGTGTCTTCCTAATAAGTCTTTAAGTGATTCTTTTCTGTCCATTTCCAATCCACTAAGACATATTCAAGTAATAATCTCTACAACAGGGTGAAAAACAAGGCAATAAACGTGTAATGCAATTGATTAAATGAAGGGGGAAAAAAAAAACCCAAACCAGGCCATTGGTGGAGTGGGAAGCACCAAGCTGGAGAGAGTAGGATGATTACTTAAGGGGCTGAGGTGTTTCTCTTTGCTGTTCTGCTGGTACAGAGGCTGGTCTTGGGGGCTCTCATGGAGCCCACTCAGCTGCAGGAGTCTCCCAGGAGACCCTGATATGGAGACATCACAGGCTTTGGGTTCAGCAAACCACGTCTCTTGTTGGCTGTATTTATTGCACTGTAGTCTTCTGGGAAGTCCCGTGGATGGCAAATGTGGAGTTATGAGTTCTTTTCTCAAGTCTGGAACCATTTCATGGTGTGAGATCTTCGCCTCACTGGGACTTAAATTTTCAATCTTAAAAATGGTGGTTTTGAGTAGCATGATGAAATCTGGCACTATCCTGCTCAGTCCAGCCTTGGAGGTACATCATCTGTTTGTCCAGTGTATCTATGCTCTATGTTTTCTACCTGCCCATTAGTCATTAGTAGCTATCTGAGTTATCAGAGAGGGAGAACACATTCACATAACTTGTACTACTGTATATTGCTTTAATTGTTTTATTTTATTATTATTGTTGTTAATCTCTTACTATGCCTAACTTATAAATTAACCTTTATCATAGGTATGTATGTATAGGAAAAAACATAGTATGTATAGGGTTCAGTACATAGTGCATATAGAATTCATCCACTGGGTCTCTTGAAATGTAGCCCCATGGATAAGTGGGAGGCCACTGTACTAAGTACTTCAGTTATTTGTTCATTGCTGCTGGTACTCCCATGTTCCCTGTCCCCGAACATTAACTAAGGGGATCTGGGCCACTGTATGAGAAGGGAAGAGAACACGGCAGACTCTGAAGGAGTGGGTGTACTCCACACAGGTGGGGACTGTCTCTAGAGAGAAGGTAAATACGGGCTGAAGGAGAGGGACCTCAGTGGCAGGAATACCAGAATGTTTCCGGGATCAGCTTCTGAGTCTGAGAGTTAAAGTGGAAAATTACACTTCTCAAAAGCTTCTGTGGGTTACTTCATAGAGCTCCTTTAATAGTCTTTGTCAGACTTGGGTTAATATTGCATTACTTCTATCTTTGGCTGCAGGAACATAGGTCTTTAAATGCAACTCTGACCTTCAGAGGGCCACATGAGGCCCTAGAATTTATACAGGTTACACATGTGAAGGTTTCCCCAAGGGAAGCCTGTCATTGTGGTGGGTCCTTTTAGATCTGAAGGGTTTTGACTATAAGGTATCATTTCTTTTCTTCACCTGCAATTAGTGGCAAGAAATTTAATGTCAGCCTGTAGAGGAAAATGGAATTAAGGGAACGGAGTTTGGGGGATGAGCTGATCCCTGACTTAAAAATTGAAAAAGAAAAGTATTACCAGACCAGTTTGCTCAGACCAGGCAGAACCAAAGAAAAAGAGCAAGGTAGATTTTTTAGACAAAAGTTATGGCTGGTTTTGGGGAACTTTAGTGTAAAGGATTTATGTGGTATGAACATATCCATTCCTAGGATTTTGTGGTTTTGGTTTTCCTAGAAAGATAATGTGGTATAATTATTAGCTCAAGTTTTTGATATTCTAGGCCTGTGTTTGCTCCTGGTCACCTTTGCCATTTTGGTTATTTGTTGTTAATATAGAGCAGGGTTCACCAACCCATCTTGTGCGGAACAGGGCCCACAGCAGGAGGTGAGTGGTGGGCAAGTGAGCTAGTGAACTGGTCCCTGGAGCCAAAAAGGTTGGGGATCACCAATATAGAGGGAATTTAAAAATTCTCTGAGCCTCAGTTTCTTCATCTCTGAACTGTGAATCATAATTAAATAACTACCTCATAGGAAATTATGACAATATCTATAATAACAAAAGTACCCTGCTTAATACAGAATTTGAAATATATAATCATTTATCCTGGCTGGTGTAGCTCAGTGAATTGAGTGCTGGCCTGCAAACCAAAGGGTTGCCAGTTCGATTCCCAGTCAGGGCACATGCCTAGGTGGCAGGCCAGGTCCCAGTAAGGGGCACATGAGAGGCAACCACACATTGATGTTTCTCTCCCTCTCTTTCTCCTTCCCTTCCCCTCTCTAAAAAATAAATAAAATCTTTAGAAGAAAGAAATACATAAGCATTCAATACATTTCAATGCTTTTATTATTTCCTGTTAAAGTCTCTGTGTGTGTGTGTTCCAGTAAAATTATCTTGAAAAACAAAGATTTTTGTCTCTAGCCAACCAAGGAAAAATGGCATTTTCTAACATAGCTGAGACAATAAGGGTATCTCAGATGTGTGTGCTCATGGCAGTGACTGGGTAATATTTATTTAGCAAGTGTTTATTTTGAACCCATATTCTAAGCACTATAGTGAGGAGTCAAGAATTAATTAAATACAATATATAGTTACCTATATTAAGTTTCAGTGATGAGGTTCAGATCTGTGGCAGGAAATTCAAGCATTACGTGCTGAGCTAAAAGCAAGGTAATTTGCAAGGTTATTGTTAAGAACTGAGATAGTGTATGTGGAATGCTAAATATGTAGAATACTAAAGAGACCACATTTTCTTTATTCATCTATATACCCAGTGCCTGACACATAATGGAGGTACAATAAATATGTATAAATCGAATGAATGAGAACAGTAGTCCCCCTTATCTATGGAAGATGCATTCCAAGACCCCCAGTGGACCCTGAAAACTCACATAGGACCAAACCCTGTATATACTATGTTATTTACTATACGTACATACCTGTGATAGTTTAATTTATAAATCTGTCACAGTGAGAGATCAACAATAACTAATAAAACAATTATAATACATTGTAATAAAAGTTATATGCATGGCCCGGGGGCATTATTGAATAAAATAAGGATTACTTAAACACAAACACTGAGCTACCTCGACCATCGATCTGAAAACCAAGACGGATGGGTATTGTATACAGAGTGGATACACTGGGCTAAGAGATGATTCATGTTCCAGGCAGGATGATGTAAGGTTTCATTACGCTACTCAGAATGGCACGCAATTTAAAACACATGAATTGTTTATTGACTTGTTTATTTCTAGGAAGTTTCCACTTAATATTTTCAGACTGCAGTCGCCACAGGCAACTGAAACCACAGAAAGTGAAACCATGGATGAGGGAGGGGCTACCGCCTCTGATGCATGCCATGCACAGGTGTTGCTCTTGCACATGTCTGTGCAGTAGTAGAATTAAGCATGGGGTGCTACAGAAACATTTTAGGTTATTTAGATTAGGGGAATCGGCAAAGAAAGAGATAATATTTAATCTGAGGCCTGGTAAGGACAAGTAGTGATCAATTTAGCAGAAGACAAAGAAAGGCTATTCTTAGCATAAGACCAGCATGCATGAAGGCCACAGGATGGAAGAGAGCTTGGTGCTTGGCTTGTTGATGGTTTATTCAACACAGCCAGAGTGCAGTGGAGGGTAGAGTGCTGATGGGGAAGGAGGGGTCCCCAATTGCTTTGTGTGCCAAGGCAAGGAGTGTGACCTTGAATCTGAGGACCAGGAGTCCGCTGAGGGTTACAAAGGCCAGTTTACCTTTTATGTGGCCAGATGATGCTGTCTTCGGTGTTGAGAAAAACCTGGGCGTGGGCACACTTAGGAGAAAGAGTTGTTTAGGAAACTGTTTTAGGAATACAGACAGAGACAGTGATGGCCCCCACTAATTGATAGGAGAGTAGAGAGAGGAGATAGATGGAAAGAGAAAGAAGGCATATTACCGTCAGGATATAAGTCATCTCCTGTCTATAGGATAAGGATACGGTAAGGATGAGGCGTGTCTATCAGGATATTACTAGTAGCGTTTAAGAAAATGACAGCTCTCTCTTCTCGTTTACAGTGAACCAGGCACTATTCAGAGAGCTATAAATGCATTAACTTGCCTATCCTTCACAGTAAATCTAAGTTAAGTACTATTGTTAACACCAGCATTCAGACAAGAAGACCCAGGCACAGAGGCACTAAGTAACTTCCCAGTGTTCCCCTACTACTAAGTGGCAAAGCCTAGGTCCATTTATGGGAGCAGGGCTTCAGATCCAGGGTCTTCACCCTACCAAAATGTCTTTTGGGTAAAAACACAGAAGACAGCAAGTCTTATTAGGTCTACCCTAAATTTTTCATAGTTAGGTGTTTTTCAAGTAGAGGTTTAGGCTACGTAATTTCTAATAATATTGATGATCTCTTATTAGGCTCTGCAATTAATGAAGCATTTATACAGTGGATTATCTCGGGGAGCCTTTATGTGAATCCTGGTAAAGGCAATGTTGCTATCCCTAATTTGTGGATAAAGATTTTGAGACTAGCATAGGTTACATGCCTCCTAGGAAAACAATCTTGTCCTTTGATCCATGGACTCCTGTCTCCTAAAATACTGTTCCCACAGTGATTTCTCTGGATATGTATTAACTTATCCCTCAACCCTTGAAAAATGGCCTACTCTTTGTCGGGGACTCTGCTTAGAAAATGAAAATAAATGGCCGTTCATGTGGTCACTAATGAGGATGATGGTCATGTAAATAAATGATTTCTAGCCAGGTGGCACATGTTACAAAGGAGTTGGGCCCAAGGTCTGGTAGGACCCAGAGGTTAAAGTATCAGAAAAGGGAAGGTGCTTGAGTAAGGTTTTGAGGGATCAGTGGGACTTGTTTAGGTGGATAACATTTTCAAGGAAGGAAAAAATCCGGTATTTTACTAATGCCTGCCAAGTAGCATTCTGCTCGGGTTTTCTCATGGCCACTGTTAGTTCTTCCTGGCCGTGCAGGCATTATTAGCTGAGTCGGAGTGCAGTACACCTGAGGGCTGCGTCCTCATGTAATTCTTTCATCGGTTTCAGTGAGTTTTCTTTTTTTTCCAACCACTGGATGGACCTGCTCCATCAGCATCGACAGGAAAGCGGTTTTAGTCACTCTGCAGCCCTGGAGTCATCTGTTCGCCGCCTACAGACCAGCGTCCAAACAGCAGTGGGCTTAGGGCTGTCTGTCTGTGCTGTCTCCAGAATCCAGGGCAGACAGCACCAATCAGCTTCTTTATTTCTTTGTTTCATTTCTTTTTAAAAAAGAGATGATGAGAGTTATTTTCGAAATATATGTGGAGGAGAGGTGAACTTGATAGGATGAAAAAAACCAAAGTTTAGCTTCATGGTTTTTGTTTCAATATTAACTTTTTTTGTTGTTGTTGAAAATGAGAAGGAAGGGGAGATGATTAGAGATGAGAGAAGATGGAACACCCTTGTACTGACGCCGCCATTCCTTGGATTCTGGGCCCTGGCTGCGAAATGATTGGCACAGCCTCTTGGGTTAAAAGAGAGGGGTGTTTGACGAAGAGAATAACAGTAATGATTTAGAACGCCAACCACCTCCTCGCTCCAAACCCTAGCCTAGATAAGATAATGCCAGGATATCTGCTTGCCCAGCCAGATTTCTTGCCTCAGTTTCTCTCCCTTACGAGGACTTTGTCACACCCCCTGAGGTCTTGGGAAAAGAGGTGCTCAGTGAAGTCAAGGTGTCATTAGAAGAAAGAGTCCTCACAAAGCACATGCTGGCCTACTGCATGTGCAGTGTGAGGAGCAGACCACCAGGGAACCCCTGCCGACCCAGCGCGCCCAAGGCAGGGCGGTCCCCCAGCCCACCCTTTCCTCTCTGGTCTTCACTCTCTTCCTTGTCCACCCTGCCCCATCCCCCACTCTTCTCAGCAGGATCTCAGAGTTTATATCATCAGCAATCTGTCACGTATGAGGAGGGACCCAAAGAACAGAGTTTATTTATTAAAAGTTGTGTATTTATTCTTACCTGTTTAAACTTCAGTCACCTCCAGAGTGCTCTCCATTTGAGGCAGTATACCTCTCGAGATGTTTCTTCCACTTCTCACAACAGTTTCTGAACTTGTTGACTTTGATGCCTTGTAGTGTTTCTGTTTTTTGTTTTCCTTCAACCACATCGGCAAAATATTTTCCTTTGAGGACTTTTTTAATGTGCAGAAACAACAACAAAGAAGTTGCTCAGGATGAGATTGGGTGAACAGGGAGGGTGGGGCATGGGAGCAGTGGTGTTGGGTCAAAAACTACTGAACACGTGGGCAGATGTGCTCTGAAATCACCCATCATGAAATGGGCAAACACATCGAAAGAGTCTTAAAGAAATTCACTAAAGCCCAACACAGCCTCTCACAACAACGCCAGCTGGTGTATTAATACAGATGGATTCCTAGAACACTCACCTAGTGGGGGAAGCCTGTACTACAAGGGGCCCACCCTCCAGAAGATAATTCTGGGTTTTTCGGGGCTCCCTCCTCTTATATTGGTAATAGTCTTCTTACTTCTGTTGTGAATTTTCCAGATGTCTCCTCTAAATGTTGTTTTGCTCATGTGTTGTGAAATATTACAGCATGAGGGGCCTCTCTCTAGCATGATGGCTTCCTTCGGAAGAGCGAAAGCTGGGGACAGGCAGTTTGTGCCATGTGTGAAAATGGACATCGTAGGCTTCTGCTCTACAAGAGCCTACAAGAATCTCTATAGGAAAGAGTGCTTTTCTTTCCTAGTGGTTCAGAATTGACCTCCTTTTTGAGTTGAGCCACATAGCCACAGGGAGGAAGTCCAGTTTTGATTGGCCAGGCCAAAGCCAGGGGTTATGCCTAGGGCCCAGAGCATAGTGTCACCCTGGCGTGAATGGGGGGTGGCTCTCCAGAAGAAAGCCAGGGCTGGATACCAGAATAAAAATAATAGCTGTATACGCAAAGACATATCCACTGCCATGATCATTTTAGACTTCAAACATTTGCTTGTGTCTTTCTTTCTGCCTGGACCAAAGGTTCCCATAGTCTGTACCTTTACACAGGATACCTATTCTTAAAAAGCCCTCTTACTACCCACCTCCTGCCATGGGCTTTCTCTGATGCCTGCTGTCTGTGGGGTGTCCCACACGTCCTTGTGAGTCATCTGACCGTGCATGTGTGTCATGTAGTCATCCCCTCCATCTGTGAGCAGTCCAAGAGTGGAACCACTCCTATAATTTCATCATTAACTCTTGAGTTTTCATTTGCATTAGGTAAAGGAATACACGTGAGAGTGAAGGAGTAAAATTAGGAATAAGGGAACAGAGGGAGAAGCCAAAGTAATAATACACAGGTGCAACAGAGTCTGGTATGATAGATGGAGGGTGTGTGTAATCCCTGTCTTGGCCTGATTTCTGATCCTGAGATTTCTTCCAATGCTGAGTCACATGTTGTGAGCATGTATCAAAGTATTGTTCACTACCTCTCATCTGTCATCCGTAAGAGACTATCGGGAAGGGAGCCTTGAATCATGTGACAAAATATTCCAAGACAGCTTTCTCAAGACCAGAATAAAATTAGAGCCATAAAGTATTTGAGCTGGAAGGAACCAGAAAGTTTACTGGAATTGGAGCCCAGCCTCCTAAATTTACAAAATAAGACACCTGGGTTCAGACATCCACATATTCCCTCAATTGCTTTATCCTTTGAGAGTCTTCTCTGGCCTACCAGTTGATAACTGTACCCGCCGCCCCTGCCCCCATCTCACACAATTAAACATTGTACATACTTCTCTACATTATTGATTTTTTCCACTCAGATATAAGCCAGTAAGGGTGAACATATTTGTTCTGACTTCCCTCCCCTACTGTGAAAGAAGCCAATTTTGCATCCATTTACAAATTTATTTAGATATTGGCAATTACTAACTGTGCCTTTGACTCCACCTTTGAACTGGTTTAAAACTTGCCTGGTTCTTCATTGATAAAAATCCTTAACACATGCTCATTTTGTATCTGTGAGAGTCCTGGTTCTGTACTATTTTTTTAATTATCCTTTAAAAGTTCACTGCTGCATCTTGAGAGTGAGAACAGTACTTGTCACAGACTATGTGCATTTGCATAAATAAGTAATTTGTAAAAGATAATGAGTAGTTTTCGTCAGCAGCTCCGACTAGGGGTGCACATCCTGGTCCCAGGTAGGTCCCGGGCTGACTGGAGCCACGCCGTCAAGTTCAGTGGGTTTCCCTCTGGCAACACTCTCTAAACCAGGGGTGTCCGACCTTTGGGCATCTCTGCGCCACACTGAAAGAAGAAGAGTTGTTTTTTATTGACTGCGTCAGGAGTAGATGAGTGCAAAGCAAGCGTGGTGAGCGTTGCACTAAGCAGGCATTGCGTTGGGCAAGCACGGGAAGAGGACTTCCATATGGAAGCAGATGCTCCTGTTTTTCTTAGCTGTTGAGTCTGGTCCTGGGTTGGGGCATTTAGTGTGAGCACCATACATTACAAAGAGCCCTGACAGCATCTGAGAGGACAGGCAGTGGAGGCGGTCCTGGGAGGCTCTTCACATGGGAAATGAGCGGAAGATGAGTGCCATGTTGGCTGTGTAGGAGAGGGTGGGGCCAGAGTTCAGCACAGGAAGCGGGTGAGAATGCGGGGCAACTAACTCAACAGCTGTCAGTGGTCACTCACATGTCACTGGATGTTGATACTGGTGGGCCATTCCTGTTTGTTAGAATATTGAGCACAGGCTGACTGACATTTGCTTGAAGATACTATGAAGAGAATAAAAACTTTTGCAACCCTTATAACTCTAAGTCTTTATGGCAGCTCAATTAGAAGTGACCTCTGTCCACTAGGAATCTATAATGTAAAAAAAAAAACAAAACATTTCTACACGCCTCTCATTCCATCCTTTCCAACTTTCTACCCTGTTTTGTATAGAACATTAAACTAGGTATTGACTAGAAACAGAAATGAATGACAGTGTCTGTGTATCAGGAATGTAAAACCTGGCGAGAAGAGTGGTACAGGAACCTGTTGCACATAAAGTAAAACAAAACAATTAGTGTGGGTGGAAGGTCTTTAAGAATGCAAAGAGAAGAGCAATTACATACTATCTGTCAGGGTGGCGGGTGGGGCAGGCTTCACGGAGGGATACACATTTGCACTGAGCCTTGTTGGGGGCTCAGACTGTACAGGGTTCAGAAGTGTTTTCCTCTTGAGGGTCGTACTTGACCAAGGGAGTGAAATCGCTGGCAGTGCCGAACCATGAAGTGCATTTAAAGAGTTGGGGAACAAAATGAGGTGGGGAAAGGTAGGAAGGAGCAACATTGTGGGGGCTTTTGAATGTTAAACTACGAACTCAGAACTTTGTTCTGTGGCCAATGGGGAGCCCTTGAAGATGCTGAAAGCCATAACTGAACATAGCGGAGAACTGGGACCACCGCTGTCTCAGTTGGTACCCAGCTCTGCCACTTGCTTGCCACAGCCACGGGAAAAAGCCCTCACCTCTAAAGCCTCAGTTCAACCCACTTGTAAAGCAGAGGTAACTTAAGGGGTTGCTGTAGGTCATTTAAAAAAACTCACAAAAAGCTCCGAGCATGAAGTGTGGCATGCGGTGAACTCCTGACAAGTACTCTAATTGTGAAAACTGAGTGTAAGAAGCGGTGCGACTGGTTTGAGGAGATGGAGCTTGTGTGAGGCCTGAAGACTGGGAGACCCTTCTCATCTGTCGGGGCTCCCAAGGCAGTTACATGAGACCATCCAGGAGCCTCAGGTTCAAAGTAGGCAGAGTAATTTGGCATTTTTCTCACATTGTCTTTGCCCTGCATCAGCTGGGCTGTCAAGCACCCGTTTAACAGGTTAGAGTGCAGATTTAACTGTGAATCTATGTTACTGCATTAAAAAAAATCTATAGATTCACAACCTGAGCAATTCTGAAAGCATCATAATTACAGCTTACAGAGCTGGTGGATTTTGATGTAGAAGGAGATGTAAGAGAATTACGCAGAAACAGAAGGGAACTTCTGGAGTGAACTGGGGCAACACTGTTACAGAATCTACAATGAGATACTTGTGTCAAAGTATCTCACAGTGTTTCTCAGCAGCAGCTCTGTTAGTCTTCTGGAAGGGACCTTTCAGCCTTGCAGGGCTGTACTAAACGCTGAGGATGCTTTGAGTCTGGGCCACACTCATTAAATGACAGAATCACTCCTGAGCCTTTGCAGTGACAACACTGTGTCCCACAACGCAAACATAGTACGCATTGCCAAAGGTCCCTAGGTGATGGCAGGTGGGTACATGGCTCATTGAGAACTGTTGTGAAGATGCTGTTAGAGGAAAGCCTAGTTAGGTGTCAGTTTTACCTGACTATCCCTGGTTTAGCAAGTAAGGGATGGAATGTAACAGTCTGACCCTGAACCAGAAATTTACCCCTTCTGATGCCTCAGTTTCTGGAAACTTGAGAGAAAAAACCCTAACGCAAATTTATTGAGCTTTTACTGTGTAGGGGCGTGATAATGTGCTTCTCTGAAGGTGTATCTGAGAGTTGGCTCTTCGGCATCTTGTCTGGTATGTAAGTACCAATAAATGTTTTTGGTGCATTTAGTCACATCTGAGATGCGTACATGATCGCGTGTGCTGTTGCTTCGTACCCACTCGGAGAAAAGCTGCTGCCAAGGAAATGGTGACACACTGCCCTCGTCCTTGAGAATGCCCGTGAACGCAAATCATTGTATGTGCTTTGGATGTGTTCGGACACTCTTCCATCCTATCTTACTTTTGTGTGTATTTAAAAAGAAAATACGAATAGATGAGCTATTCCTAAAAATTCCCATTCTGAATGAAACTTTGTGACTCACTTTTAACTGGATCATCAGTACTGCTTCCTAATCTCTGTCAGCCAAGCCGGACTTGAGTTGCGCCAGATCTTCACCACCCAGAATCACGCTTTCTGCCATCAGGAGCAATTGAGAGGAAGCACTTTCCAAGAACATGTGCAAGAATAAGAGGCCCAGGTGCTGGGCTCTGATCTGACGGTGGCTTTGGGACTATGCAGAGCAGGCCTAATTGCAAGGGCTGTTTCAGGAATATTTGAATTTGAAAACAATTAAGTCACCTTTGCTCCATCCCCTCCCCTCACCATTTGCCTGCTTGTGGTTAAAGGAGTGTTTCTCTCCTGCCTTCAGGATTTCCTCCTGAACGGTTGGCATCCATCCTGCAGGTTCGGTGCCTACTTGTTTGTGGTGTTTTCACATGGCCAACTGGTGAGAACTTCCCTGCAGCTCAAAGCTGGCGTAGCTGGCAGAGATTAGGGGACGCAAAGGATTGCCAAGGGCCTCCTAATGTCAGAGCTATTGAAAGGTAGAAAAAGTTGCGTCTGTGGAAAGGTAAAATATGGTAATAAAAGTGCGCACTGTTTTGGTGAAAAGACAAGTGTGCGGGAAATTACCGCGTCATGAGTTCTCTTGCAAGTGAGGAATTGCTTGTTCCTCCAAGTCTCGTCTATAGAGCTGGGCCCTCGGCAGAAATGCAGAATCTTGGTCTCTACCCCAGATGACTGAATTAGAATCTGCATCTTAACAAGATCTCCACTTGCTGGTTATTTGACCAGTCTACTTTAAATGGGGTTTCCCTGGACACAGAGGCACGCCCTCCTTGCTTACACTCCTCTCCTGTTCTGCTAACTTGGGTCACGTGAGAACCTACGGCAACATCCTCTGTGTTCGTTTCAAAACCTGAGATGCTCCTACATTTCTCCTGTCTCATCACACCTAATGGAGGCAAACAGAAGGCATTGCTTTAGCGACAGTATGCCCATAGCTGTACATCCTTTACTAAAAGGCACGAGGTGAGCAGGAGGGGCAGGGTCTAACTAACCGTCTGCCCCGGTTCTTACCAGCGTTCAGAACCTGTTCCACACGTGAATCCTGACCTTGCTGGTGATTTCATAACCTGTCCTTTCCTGGTTGGACTTTTACATTTCGACAGTTGGCTTGGCTTTTTAAAGTTGAAGGTTGGAAAGGAGAAGCTGAGAAGGGGGACAGAGAAAAGCCCAGAGGCATCGTTCCAGAAACAGTGTGTGTGTCTCCACCTCATTTAGCACCTTCTGTTTGAAAACTCACTCTCTGGCCTGAAAAAGGGCCAGGGCCTCCGCTTTGGCTCCTCTTGGCGTTGCAAGGCCAGTCTTCAGCTATGTTAATAGAATCAGAGGAGTCACAATGTGTATTTTGCAAATATAAAGCGTCTGCTAGTGCCCCACTTAACAAAAGCCTCACTCAGGTGGCTTCTGCAAGCTAAACAGGGTCATTCTGGGTCAGGTCAGGTCCCAAGCTAGGTGAGAGCCGTGGCATCATGGAAGCAGGGACCAGGGCTTCAGCTTCCGGGTTTCTGTCTGAGTTTAGGTTATCTGTGGGGTCTAAAAAGCTGATGCTAAGATGCTGGTTTTTTGAAGCTATTTCTCATGAATATTTTTCAGTATTCACTTTTCTAGAAAGTAATTCTCCCCTTTTGAGTATGCTGGAATTAGTGTTCCTCTGATGGTTGCCACACAGAATCTTCATTTCCTATTCCTTCATTCATTCACACCCTTTGTCCTCAAGTTAAGTACTTCTGCTGCACAAGGCATTGGGACAGCAGAAAGAGAAAAACGTGGCCCTGCCCCGTGGGAGCTAGGAGTCAAACAGAGGAGAGAGACACTGAGGAAAGGAAGTCGTAAGAAGCCATAGGCAGGTTTTGATAAACTCAGGATTGCTGGGAGGTCACAGGAGCATCCTATATTTTTTAAAATGGAAGAATAATTGTTGAGAGAGTTTGAATAAAATTGGGATTTTTTTTAAAGATGTTATATGATATATGTTTTCTTCTTGCTCAATGAGTTGTCCCTTTAAGACTTTGCATTTCAGGCTAAGCAGTCTTTTTGCAGTCCCTGTCCCCTGTAACAGCCCAGGGAGTCGAATCCTTCCCTCTAAGCCACTGCTAGCTGGCAGAGAAGGCGTCCCAGGAGAGATGGTCTCCAGCGGAGAACTGGATGGCAAGGACTTGCTAAGCCACAGAAGATGGGAGAATGTCCTGGGGATGTGCTCAGAGGGGAGAGGAAGGGAACAGTGTGTACAGCTGTTCTCAAAACCAGCGGGAACAGCACCTGAGAGACTTCGAATACCTCCTCGACAAGTGTATTCATTTCCTAGGGCTGCTGTAACAAAGTAGCAGAAACGGTTTTCTCAAACAGTTCTGGAGGCTAGGAACCCGAAAAGTTACTCACTCTCCTAGCTTCGGGTGTTACTGCCAACGCTTGTTGCTACATAACTTCAGTTGCTGCCTCCATCATCACAGAGCCAACTTTGCTCTGCTTTTGCATGTCCTTTCACATGGTGCTGTCGTCCTTGTGTGTGTGTCTGTGTCCTTTCTCTGGTAGGCTATCAGTCATGTGGGGTTAAGGGTCCACCATACTCCAGCATGACCTCATCTTCATTTATATCTTAATTACATCTGTAAGGACCTTATTTTGAAGTAAGGTGATAGTCACAGGTACCCAGGTGTAGGATTTCCACACCACCTTTTGGGGGGACACAGTTCAGCATGCAACCACAAGCTTCCGCTCAGACCTACTCAGTCAGTAGTTCTGCTAAGGATTCAAAGATGAACTCAGTATTAAACGCTTTCAGAGAGGTGGAATGAAGTGTTATGGGAGTCCAACATCACTGACCCAGCATTTGACGGCTGTGGATCCTTGGGCCAGTACTTGAACCCCTCTATGGTATGGTTTCATCATCAGTAAAATGGGAGTAATAGCTCCTGTCTTGTGTCAGAGCAGCTCATGATCAAATATGAAAATGCGAATACTTGTCTCACAGTCTGGTAATCTGTAAGTACTCTGAATATTAGCTAAATACTTATGATCTCCATAGACAGCATCCTTATCTTTCCTTGGACCTGTTTCCTCATACAATGGTCATATTAGGTGCCTCGAGGAGAGAAAATGGCTTGAGATGAAGAGGATGCTAAAATGACCAGGAAGAGAAGTACCACATGACCATGTGACCTTCCCTTGTGTCCCTTGCAGTCAAAGAGAAACAGGAACCCAGCTGGTGTGGCTCAGTTGGTTGGGCATCGTCCCATAGACCAAAGGGTTGCTGGTTCAATTCCTGGTCAGGGTGCATGTCTGGGTTGTCGGTTTGGTCCCTGGTTCGGGTGGGGGGGGGGGGTAATGCAGAAGGCAGCAGATCGACGTTTCTCTCTAGCATCGATGTTTCTCTTTCTTTCTCCCTCCCTTCCTCTCTCTCTAAAATAAAGAGGCGGGGGTGGGGGGTGTAGAGGGAAGGAGAGGGAAGGGAAGGGAGAAACAAAAGAGGAGATATTAGCTGAGACAGGGCCTGCTCTGTAATATTCTCCCGACTCTCTCCAGCTGATGCCAGATAGCTGCCAGACAGACCTGGGACAATCAACAGGGGATCTTCTGCTTCCAAACCAGCTCTGGGAAATGTCCAACCACCAGGTGTGTTCAGGGCTCCATCGTCTTCATCTACACCCGTCTGTGCTCTGACAGAATCTTTTCTAACTTGGGGTTGGCCAAGAATGGGACACCAGTAGCTTCACTAAACAGCTTCACTAAAAACTCATTTCTCAAAAGTGAGCAAATAAAAACAATTCCCTATTTTTTAAGGGTCAAGGTGGCTGGGGTGTGAGGGATGAGTAGTGGGATGACAGCACTGCTCCCGCATAGCAATGTCCGGAGGGGCCTTTTAATTCACTAGTGTTGTCACTGGGCCTTGACGGCTTTCCCAAGGGAGCTGCAAAATGTTCTTCCTTCCCTTAACTAGGAACGGAACGGGACAGGGCAGGCACGCTTTCTGCTTTCCTTATGCAATGTGATTATAAACACAAAGTGCCTCCAAGCTGGTGATTTTAAAGGAGGGTCTGTGAACCCAAAGGGCAAAGGCACAGGAAGTGGGAGAGATGAAAAGGAGGTGTGAATGGCAATGAAAACATGGAATTTCGAGGGTGCTGCAGCTGGATGGGTGCTGAGAGACAAGATGTACTGTGTTGTACAGCCTGAAATTCCACGTGCGACCTTTATACCTTTGAACCTGCTGGGGCTCCCCAGCCAGCTAGTTTCCCCGCCAGCCAGACCAGCTATGTCCCATCTGGTCCTCAACCTTCCCGCCAGCCTGTAAAATGATTCGAACGAGCCAATCCTATTCTCTCATAGGAACCAGGGGGCACCCCTCCCTTTGTGACTATAAAGTCTGCCTCTTCCAGCCCCTGCAGGTTCACTCTGCCCTGTGCAGCCCTGGTGTGGGTCTGCGTGGTGTGTAGTGTCCCCGCTCCCCGGCCCCCAGGCTGTGAGTATGTGTGACTGGTACAATACTGTGGCAGTCGTCTGAGGACAGATGTTGCGGGTTTGGCCATCCCACAACTCTAGAGCAGGACTCCCTCACTGACCAAGGGGTGAAGAGCCGGTGAACAAAACACCCACACCTTCTTGTTTTAGAAGCAGAAACTCAGTTCCAGACATAGAGCAGCCACTTGGCGTAGGTTGCCCAAGATCTTAATAGTATGGACTACGAAAATATAAAAAATAACTAGCACTCCTATTCAGTGCATTTGCCACGCACGTATTATTATTTGATTCAATCCTCACAAGAACCGATGTAGTACCCAACCTCATTATTGTTAACATTATACTTGTAAGACAGTTTGGCACAGAGATGTTAAGTAAACTTCCCAAAGTCACACAGCTATAAATGGTTGTAATTCAAACCCAGTGTCTATGGATTACTTAACTGCATTCTTGGCACTGTGGGTTATTATTTTAAAAACCCTATCACCCTTATTCTAAGTTGTCATTTAGAGAGTTTTCATACTTCGGTCAAGGTTACAAAGCAATAAATGGCATATTCTGGGTTCAAACTCTGACATTCTGGCACCTGCGCCCACCCTCTTTTAGCCGATGGCTCTGAAAGCTGAGGCCTCTGCCTCCTGACCAGTGCTCCAACATGCCAGGGAGCTGGCGGGTTGCATGGAAGCAGTGAGCAGTCACCGAGATGCCGTTATTAGAACTCAAATAGGGCTCCAACGGTGACAGAATGTGTGTTTCTCTTTTCCTTTCCTCCTCATTGCTTGCTTTGGTTGCAAGGTGAAGGGCTCTAGCCACATCTGTGATTATGTTTTATTAGCAACACTTCGCAGAATGACTACTGTTATGCCAGGGGCAGTACTAAATGTTTTGTGGTGGCTGTCATTTCTACTTTCTCGATACAGAAATGTCTACTATTTATCTACTTAATTTTACTCTTTAACTTTTTATCTTATGTGGTCAAATAATTTTCACCCACATTTTAGGGTTCCGCACTTTGTTGTGAAGAAAGACTCCGGTTCGAATAGGGACTCTGTTACTTATTAGCAAGTATAGTCTTGAAAATATATTTAACTTCTCTGAAGTTCAGTTTCTTATATGTGGAGGAAATTCCAATAGCAGCCACCTGATAGGGTTGTTGAGAAAATAAGATGCTTCATGGTAAGCCTTTGAGTGATGCCTACAATGCAGGAAGTGCTTGCTGCATGATAGCCCATGATTCCTGGTCCTTCAGAGGCAGCTGTGACCTTAAGAGTCATATTTTGACTTCCTTGTTTTCTAGACCTCTGAGTGGGGAAGGGACTGATTCAAGCTCCCAGAGCAACTAACAATGGCTATATATTGTTGATCTCATGCATGGTAGAAATTGTAATATTAGCATAAGAAATATTTTTCTCCTTTTCAATATGGCTTAAAGTATATAATAAACACAGTGTCCCATTACCTAGCAGGTCTCGAGATAGGTAAAGAACTTTGACCATTACTCACTGGTTAGACTGTGGCCTTCCGTAGGAAAGTGAACTGATTTTCTGGGCCTTGTCTGCCTGGAACATCTGGGAGCATGGCTGTTGCTGTCCCCCGTCCATTATTCTTAACACACAAGTTCAGTAGCTGAGAATACACCTTAGTGCAACAGGTACGGATGATTTTATAGTTTTCCCTAGGCTGGGTTCTTGCAAAGTTGCTAGGGAAAAAGGCCAACAGAAGGGAGTCTGGTGTTGTAAAAGCCTTGACCTTATGTTCTCTGCAGCTGGCCAGTGCCTTGAGGGTAGAAGGCACTCAGCCTTTAAACAAATGAATAGCTGAAAAAATTATGCATTAATCAGGATGCTCCAGTTCAGTGAATGACAAGTGGGCTCAGTGCATGCAACCACCATGTGTTGATCAGAACATGTTCCATTTGTGGGCTAGAACTCTTGAATGAGTGGCTACAGGCAGCCTAGTCAGCATGGCAAGAAGTGGTAGGTTCCCGTGCTCTTCTTTGTGTGAGTCTTAATTGCTTTCTCTACTTCAAACAATACATACTTGTGGAAATAAAATATTACAGATATTACAGATAATATAGCCGTACTTGTTTACATCATTTTCTCTTTTAAAAATTGAATTTATTGGGGTGACATTGGTTAATAACATTATAAAGGTTTCAGGTGTACAATTCTATAATACATCATCTGTATATTGTATTGTGTGTTCACCATCCAAAGTCAGATCTCGTTCCATGTTTAAGTCATTGTCATTGGCTGACCCTTCAATGTCACAGAAGTTCTTTCCTTCCTTTGGCTATTTCTCCACCATCTCCAGAGCAGATCTGGGCTCGTGGTAGTAGCTGAATGCATGAAGGGAGAAAAATCCTCAATGAAGGAGCAACTGTCGTTCCAGGTGAGAGACTCTGAGTCAGACATTAAAACTGCAGACCTTAGAGTGTGGTAGAAACCCTCCCCTGACCGTGACTCATTCTCTGATTGTGGCTCAAAATCCTGAGACTCTTTTGCCCTATTTGTGAAATGGGAATAATAATACCTACTTCATGGATCTGATGTGAAGATTATTTGAAGCACTTAGCACAGTGCCAGTCACAAAGTGAAATCTAATTCAGAAAAGCTGGTGAGAGACATGCTTGCCCATCATCCATTATTTTTTTCCTGTCCCTCTGAGCCTGTAACCATGACCAGTGAAATTCAATGAGTTCTGAGCTCATCCTTTGCAAGATAGAGATGCTAATATTTAATACCCCACAAATCTTGTAGGAATTCTTTTGATAAAATGAAAGCGCATTCAGAAGAGAAAAGTTAATTTGGAAATAATTTAGAGTTGTAGCTTAACTCATAATTACTTTCCGGTGACATTCTGTATCAACTATAAAATCTCAGAATTCCTTTCTCAGCTTTTAATACACCTCTTGACTATCTCCCAGCTGTCCATTAGATAGAAGTTAATTTAATTTAATCAAAGTTAAATAATTGGGAAACACAGCAAATAGATCCCTAGAACTGGTATTCATTGGCCACAAATTTGGGTTTAGTTTGAATTTAGAAGACATTGTGACAGAAGAGAGTCTTGGATTGGATGACACTGACAAGACTATTTTATAGAATGAATGAGTAAAAAGAATGTCTTAGACTTTGGCCCACCTGCCAGTTGAGGTCCTTCTAAATCTGATATCGAGGAATCTGTAAGTCTGAGCTTTCCTGCTTTTTAAACGTTGGTTTAAACTATCGGAAGAACACAAAAATCAAGAGATGAAGAAAGAACATACGCTTTACTTTTCTTTATCGAAAAGCTATGTGGGAACAGTGTTTTTCCCTCCTGCACCTGACAGATCCGCAGGAAAGAGGAGTAGATTCTCTGCAGGGCAAATTGGCCTAACTTTTCTCTGCTAATGCACATTAACACCCCACAGGGGGACTCTCTGATTTTCCCAGTGCTGTGCATTTGCACAGCTGGGCTCAAATTTTGCTCTGAATTGCAATGGTGCTCACAGCAACACTAATGAAATACTAAAGCTGAAACTGACTTGCTGCTCCCTGAAAACTCATCCCTGAGTTGTTGGCAGTTACCTCTAGGGCCCTCAACCTGTTGTTACCAAGGAGACAGCAGAGGGATGCTGTGTCCACAGCTTACCCAAGGAAATGTGGCTGCATCTGAAGATACTTCTCTTAAATTTGTCTCTTTCTTGTCTTAAGAGATTCCTAAAGCCAATCCTGTTCGTGAGTTTTACTCTTTCCCTCAAGCAAGTGAAAATTTTCTAACTAGGATTAGAAAACTCGCAGCCAAAATTCTGACTGATAAAAGTGCCATCAGTGTGTGGGCTCTGGCGAAGGCAGGGAATTGTATGGAAAGCAACCACTGGAGCACATCACGTTAATCAGGGAAGCACCTGAAGGCATGCCTGTTTCCAACAGATCTACTCTAAAAAAGAGTGCGCCGCTCCATGGTAACTTAGAACAAACTGGAAGAGAGCAGCGGTAAGATCTTCCCCTAGAAAGTAAGCAATGAGCTTAAGCCTGGGGAATGGCTAGGATTAAGTAGGTGAGCAGAAAAGGCAACAGAATTCCAGAGGGAAGAGGGGGCACAGGGGTGAAAAAACGTGACATGAATGCCCTGGGGTAGGAGAAAGGCGTCCGCGTAGCAGGCTGTCAGAACAGGAAAAGGTGGTTGGGGATGATGGCCAGAGAGACAGATAGGGCAGGTCACACAAGGCCTTGAACTGCAGTTTCAGGAGTTTGGCTTTGTTGTAAGAACGAAAGCCATGGTAGTTCATGCTCTTGTATTGTAAGTCAAGGCTCACAGAGGCCAAATACGTTTGCCTCAGGTTGCATACCCCTCACGTGGAAATGATGGGTCCGGAACTCATGCCTCTGAAACTCAGGTGACCCACAGGACAAACTTGGGGTAGCCCACAGTGTTTGGAACCTCCCCAAAGAACGAAGACTGTAAAGGGACTGGGAAAGTCAGAGTTGCCTTGGGTGCACTTTCACGACACACCACACAGCACCTGTCAGGATTTTGTGTGTGAGCTCGATGTAACTACACATGCTGCGACTTCCAAAAACGCGCATCTAGCAACAAGTTATGCCCTTACAACTTCACATCAATTAGAATGGTTATTAGAAAAAAGGTCACAGAAAGTGCTAAGTGTCAGTGAAAATTTAGAGAAATTAGAACTCTTGGCATGCCGGTGAGAATGTAGAATGGTACAGCTGCTGTGGAAAACCGTATGGTGGGTCCTCAAAAAATTAAATGTAAAATTACCCTTTAATCCAGTCATTCTATGATTAGGTATACACCCAAAAGAATTTAAAAGCAGAGATTCAAACAGATATTTGTACTAATGTTCTTACATTATTCGTAACAGCCAAGAAGGACGAGCAACTAAAAGTTCATTAGCAGATCAATGAATAATCCAAATGTGATACATGCATACAATGGAATATTATTCAGCATTATAATGGAAAGAAATTCCGATGCATGCTACTATGTGGATGAAACTTGAAAACATGCGAATTGGAATGAGCCAGATATTTTTTTAAAAGGATAAATTTTGTGTAATTTTGCTTATCTGAGATACTTAAACATACCTCAGAGATATGTTTTCAAATTTAAATTATTTAGATAGTTATACATATTTCTAAATTAAATCTTTTCCTAGAGCATTTTGTACTGGGGTTCCTCAACAGCAGTATCCTGTCCTTGAGGATTAGACTCCCAGAGAGAAGAAATAAAATGCACCCATTTTATTTCAGGGAAGAGTGTCTGCCCTCTGGGAAGGCTGGAAATCTGGACAGTCCTTCAAAGGCTGGAACAAAATGGTTATGTTTCCTGTGTACTGCCTCTCTTAGGAAATATCTCTATTTGTTCAACTGTTGCTGACAGGGCCGGGGTTCCAAGCCTCTCCCCAGGTGGTGGCCATCATAGACCCTCAGGCCATGCTGGTGCCTTTAGGGCTCAGCTCCCTGGAGGACAGTTATCACCTCCCTTGTTCTTCTCACTGTATTTCTCTTAATGTGACCTTTGGCCTTTATGAAAGCCACTCTTAATTCTGTTGTTTCTCACTTAAAAGTTTAATTCGGTCCTTTTATTTCCCTGCTTAAAATCCTTTGTGCCATTCCATTGTTCTTAGGAAAAAAATACTAAATGCTAAATGTAGTCTCCAGGGAGAGTTAGGGGTAATGGAAAAGATGGTCCATGCTTTTTTAAATACGTAACTGTCCCCTTTACCTTTCTCCTACCCAGCTTTATGGGCTTGGCTTCTTTCAACCTCTATTATTCTTCCTAAAAATCTTGCACAGTAAGAGGTTGAAAATGTACATTTTGAATCAAAATAAAAACACACCTAAAAAAGTACTTTTGGTATATTTTTCCCTTTTGGGGGGCATTCTAACCTCTGTAATTTAATTCTCTGTCTTAATATTTTTATATCTGGGAAAAAAAGAGAATATTTTAATCAAGTACATTATATTCCTTCCACCCCTCCCCCCTTTTCTTAATAATAGTTAAACCCATTCATGTTTCTGGGAACATGCATCTGATGATAACCAACCATCTGTGGTAATGAAAGGATCAGGTAACCTCCCCACCGCAGCTATGTCATGTTAAAATTCTGAATTCAGGTCCTCATTTGCTTTTTGGGAGTCTGTTGATAAACCTCTGTGAAATTCAATAGGGATATGAGCTTCCCAAACTCTTCCTGCTCCCAAGCAATAACCTCCGCTGCTACATAACAACAGTGTGGTCCAGGGTTTGTTTGTGGTTTAACAAGTGTTTTGATGTACATTATTCCTCTAATCCTTTTGACAGTTCTCTGGAGGCTGTTAGGATCAGCGTTCCCATCTTTACAGTGGATGAATCGCTTTGTTTTTACTGATTTTACAAGTAGTATGTTCATTGTAAGAAGTAAAGGGAAAACAGGAAAGCATAGGAATGAAAATTAGAAATGCTTTCATGTCTACCATCCGGTGAACCACTGTGAATATTTTAGTGCATTTCCTTCCCAATTCTTACATATGGATGTTTGTGTGTGCAGTGATATATGTGTGAAGTCTCACAAAACTGGGATCATATTGCACTGCTACAGAATGAGAACAGGTGTGCGGCAGTGGTGACGGAGCTATCTCAGTGTGCAGAATGTAACCTGGGTCTCATTTTCTTCTCCTTCTCTCTGTTAACTATGAAGGCTATGAATAGGGCCAGAGGAGGGGTCAGCTCCAATTCAGCCCCCTTTTATTTGCCTGCAATTCAGAGAACATATTCCTGGGAACAGAGGGAAAGACAAATCTATCAGGGCCATGTTGACATCAACAGTCACAGTCACACAGGTAGACCCTACTTAGGACTGTGAAATGTCACAGCAGGGAGTTTCACACAGCTTTCCAAATGCCACAGGGTCACAGGGTCACTTGGCTGCCTGAGGAGTGACCACAGACAGCGACACTGAGTGATGGCAGGGGAAGAAAAGAGGCAGTGTTGTGTAGGCTTGTGCCATGGGCTGTGGAGGTATAGACCAGGGTCTTGAAGCTCTGCTCTGTGGCCTAACTAACTAGCCATGTGACATTAGGGGAGTCTCTGATCACCAGTTATCCCCTCTGTAAAATGAGGATACATACGTACCTGATGTAAACCCTCTTTTTAGTAACCTCCATATAGAAAGCATTTAACAAACGGCAACTTTAAATACAGGAGCGCATCACACTGCTTCATGGTAGTGCATGATCAAGCTTGCTGTTGTCCAGTTTTGCCAGGGATCCTCCACTGCCATGGATTGTTAATGACATTCCTGGATTCTGACAGTACCTGTTCCTAGCAGTCTCTGTCCCCACCACTCCCGTGTCCACCTGGTCAGGTCTGCTTATTCCACCCAGAGTGTGGACTTAATGAAGGGCCTGCAGTGTGCTATCTGCTGTGGTAGGCACTCTGCATTTGAAAGAACAAATGGGAACCCGACTCTTCTTCCCAGGAGTGCAGACAGAGAAATAAACCAGAGATGATGCTCAGTAGATCCCAGTGTGAGGTGTCGCATGTGGTGTGTGTCTGGTGCAGGCTCACAGGACCCTATGAGAACTGAAACCTCATCAGGAGAAGGAGCAGCAACCTCCCTTCATGTCTCTTCAAAAGTATTCAGAAAGAAGGAGAAGCAGCCTTGCCACACATCAGAAGCTGTTTTTTTTATTTGTTTGTTTGTTTTTCCTCTTGGAAAACAGAAAGATTCACCTGACAGCTTGGAGGGTTGTTGCTGCCTCCTGTGGGGAGGCCTGGGCAGTAGGGTCCTTTGAGGATGGGCGCAAATTCTGCAGGACAGAAGAACGGAATTGCCACCTGTCTCCCACCCTGCCTGCTTACCTGCCTTCCTGGCTTCATTCTGTCCTCCCCACACCCTGGAAACCCTATGTGAGCCAGATTCGGGTGCTTCCACGGTGAAGATGGCACAGATTTCACCCTCACGAAGCTTCCAGTCTACTATTAGATACAGAGAAGCAGGTACCAGGTGACAGCCTTGCCTTGCTGAGAATAAGTACAGAGGCCCTGGAAAACACAAAGGGCCGCTTCGGTCCAGCCGGTGAGTGAGTGTTTCCCTAGCACGGAGCATCTAAGTTGAGAGCTAAGCAGCGAGTGGGGCTTAACTGCCATGGGGGTGAGGAGGCTGTTCCATTCGAGGGAGCAGCGCACGCGCAGGCCCGGAGCTGAGGGAGAGTGACAAGCCTTCCGTGTGCGTCAACAGCGAGGCGTTCTCAGCGGGGCAGGCTCTGAGTGCACGTTTGTGGATTGGGTGCACCAGGTGGGGAGAGTGGAGAAAAAGGAAAGTATGGTTAAGTCCATGTGGTCTTTTGTTCTTTCTTTTGTATTTTAACTGCTACATTCCCTTCAAAATTTGATATGCTAGAATTTTGAGACATTTTTTTTTGCTTTTATGCACGATTCTGTGAGAGATAACAAAAAATTGACAAATTTCAGAGAAAGAAAGGGAGCATGTGTGTGTGTGTGGGGGGGGGGTGTGTGGAAGTGGTGGCATGGGTGGTTGGAGGATTACCTTGGGCGAGTTACATCACTTACCTGAGCACAGGTTTTTTTGTTTGTTTTTAAGAGGTTTGGGGTAGATGGTGTGTATCTCTTCTAATTTCTGAAAAATCCATTTGATCAATGAGACAGTTAATTTAAGAAGGAATCCCTAAGTGAATGGTCCCCCAGACACCTTTGAAAAAATTGGACAATAAAAATTTAACATCTGGATTAAAACTTAGAGCAATCTGGTAAATGGTTATGAGCTTGGACTTAATGAAGCTCTTAGTTCACTAAATCATTTAACAACTTGGTGAGCTTCCCCCTGGAGAAAGGTCCTTCTATTAGTGTAATCCTTTCTGATTGACCAATTGCTGCTCTGAATCTTTTAAGGCTCCTGACCTTGAATGACGGCTTTCTGTGTACCCACTCGGACATATGTTTTGGATTCTAGCCAGTTTTTCACATTTAACATCCACTCTCATGTCCATGTAATCTGGTGCTGTGGATTGAGACAACGCTGAACTGCAGAGAGATTAGGTGACTTTCGCAAGGTCTTGGTGTGGCCTCATGGTCTGCTGAGTTGTTTGACCCCTGACTCTGTGGAGCTCATGCTTTCACCGGGAAAACAAGCACTGCCCATGTGACCCCCATTTGGCAATATGGTAGAAAAAATGGAGCACATAGAAGGATCAACTGTCTCCCATTC
Organism: Macrotus californicus; assembly: GCA_007922815.1. Classification (NCBI taxonomy): domain Eukaryota; kingdom Metazoa; phylum Chordata; class Mammalia; order Chiroptera; family Phyllostomidae; genus Macrotus; species Macrotus californicus. The sequence goes on along the minus strand of VMDR010000871.1, from coordinate 59,133 downwards.
TCAGAACTGTCACTCAGTTGGTATGTATCACTTTCTGCCATTGAAAGTGTGAGTTTGTTCTTTTACCCCTTCATTATATGTAGTAATAGTATCTCACAGGTTGAAATGTGAGAATTAAAGGGATGAATGTAAGAGGTGAACACAGTACAAGCATGGCAACTAAAGTTGGTCAATTGGTGGGCTGGCTCTTCTGTCCTCATTGGTAAGGAAGGGGGAGGCTGGAAAGATCACCGTGTGCTGGTGTCTTCCAGCTTCACGCCTGTCTCTAAAGTGTGCATGGACTATTGGTCTTCTCTAAAGTGTGCATGGACTATTGGTCTGTGAATGCTAGAAGTGCTGTTTTAGGGACTAGGTCCAGAATGAGTCAAGATATAGTGAAAAATACGTGTGGGACATGGAGTGGGGGAAGCAAGGATATGAGCTTCGGGCCCTGGCTGTTGTATTGGTGTTCTTCCACGTGTCTCTGTTCTAAGGTTTCTCCATTTTTATCTGTACTCTTTCTACGTTAATTCACCTAAACTGGAGGCCCGAACCACCCATGTGCTGGCTTCTAAGTGTATCCCTCCTAGTGCGCCCTCTCTCTGGAATTCAACACCAGTAGGTATATCCAGTTGCCTTCTTGACAGCCATGTCCATGTGGGAATCTGGTTGAACCTTGAATCCAACCTATGAAAAAAGAGGACTCTTGATTTTCCCTTACAAACCCTCTTCCTTATAATTCAGTAAAGGGTACCACCATTCATCCAGTTGCTCAATTCAAATGCCTGGAGCTCCATCTTGATTCTTCTTCCCCTTTTTTCTTATGTCTAGTCAATCATCAGGTGCTTTCAGGATTACCTACAGAATATACCCAGGAACTGTTTACATCTCTTCTTCTCTGAGTCCATTATCTGGTTTAGCCTCTATAATCTTTCACAAGAAACACAGTATTAGTCTCGTAAACTGCCCTTTGTCATTATACGCTGTCCCTCCTGCTCCAATTGATTAAAGTCGATTCTCTAAGCAATGCATTTGAAACATAAACTCCATCATTGTCATTCCCACACTTAAAATCCCAATACTATTTAAATGAATTTAGACTAAAACTCAAGTTCCGTCAATGTTTCCTTCCATACCCTATGTACAATGGAGCTCTCCCCTTCTCCAGACCTTCTCTCATAATAGAACAGCGCCTCTCACTTCCTCATCTCCAGTCTCACTGCCTTCTTTCTGTTCTGAGAAAACGGCCATGTTTAGTCCTGCCTCTGGATCTTGGCATTTGCTGCCCCCTCTGTCTGAAACGCTCTTCTCTCAAACCTTTCTGTGGATGGCTCTTAATCAGAGAAGTCACATCTTAAATGCCATTCTTCAGAGGAGGGGTTTCTCACCCCACCCTCTAGAGCATCCATTCCCTCTGCTGGTCATTTTCTAGGCTCTTAACCTACTATATTTTTCTTTTGCTACAGTAGATTATCACTTCTTTCTTTGTGAGCCACATTGTGAGAAGTTTGGGAAGCTCTGTTTGACTCACCCCTGTGGGCTCCTCTTTCTTTCTTCCCCTGTGTAGACCTCATTATCCACACTCCTCCCCACAATATCCTAGCCCTGGATCAGTGCTTCCAACTACTTCTCTTTGTGCGTCTCCTGGAGGGTAGGCTTTGTTGTGCGAACATCACTCAGTTGTGAATACTGGCCCTCTTGCTGCTAGAACTCCTCATCTACTTTTCCTCTTGACCTGTAGTTCTGCGTGCTTGTTTGTCTAAGGAACCTATCTAGCAGGTAGTCTTTATTAAGTCCTCTCTGTCAGGTGGGCACTTTACACGTGTTGTGTCATTTAATCCCCACATCGACCCTGAGACCTGGGTGCTATGACTCTCCTCGTTTTACAGCAGTGCCCAAAGCCACACAGCTAGTTGAGTAATAGAGCTAAGATTCAAGCCTGCAGCTGGTTCTAAAGCCTATTTTAACATCAGATTTCATGTACTTACAAAGTAAAATAATTCTACAAGTAAACCCCAAGTCTATTATCCCTTTATATGAGTGTTTCCATCTCTATTGCCTACATAAATAATTATATTAGTAGATGCAGCTCAAAAGATTGTTTTCATAGGGACGGGGGAAGGACCTATCTCTTCCAGATCCTCCTATTTTTTTTCCCTTGGGCTGCCTGGTGCTAACTGGTTTTTAAATAGCAATTTAACCACCCATGGAGAGACCTCAGTTTACAAATTTTATTAATGCACATCAGTGCTGTACCTCTTTCCCTGGCTGGGGAGGTTGTTTAGTTTGTGCATAAAATAATGGATGGATACAATTTGTAAACACAACACAAGTGACTGTGTTTGAAAAGGAAAAGGAAAAATATAAACACATTTTCCTTTCAGTCTGTTTCTGTGGAGATTAAAAACTATCTGGCACCTGAAGCTTCAGCTGTAGTGGAGAGAAATCTGTTAAAGTACATGGACTCAGAGAATGTTATAGCTGGAAGGGACAGTGTCTGGGAGCCGGTGACAGGGAAGGCAGGTCTCATTCCATCCCCGATCACGTAACACGGGAGTGGCAAAGTGGCGGGTTGTGAATTGTGAATCGTAGTTGATTCAGTAACAGGGGTGGGGGAGACGTTTTCCTTCTGAGCCCAGTTCTCCATTTGTAAAACGTGGGCAGACACAGCACTTACCCCAGAGGGCGGGTGTTATATGCTTCACATGTAAATCGTTCGTCAACGTGCCTGACCCACGTGGTCCTGAAGAAATGTCAGCTGCCCCCCCCCTTCCTCCTCTGTTTGCCCCTTTCTTCTGCATTATCATTAAACCTTCAATGACAGATTTTTTTTTAAGCCTTCTGGGTTTATGGACTATTTTCCCTTTTTGATGTTAGAGACTTATAATTTTTAACCTGGGAAATACACGATTATTTTGTGTTTTCTAGGTTTCTATAGATGTCATTTTTCCCTTCATTTTTAAGCAAAACAGTATTACTGAACCAAAGTTTGTTTGACTTCAAAAGGCCAAAGCCCAAAACATCAGGTTTTGAGGAAAGAAAGGTTTATTGGTTGAAAAAGCTCCGACCGAGAAGATGGGAGACCTAGTGGTGCCTCATATCCATCTTTGCTTGCTGCTAGGTTAAGGGTTTTTAAGGGGTTAGGGGAACAGGTATATAGAAGGGCTGGTGGGTATGCGTTTTCAATGGAGGACCTTCAAATATGGCCATTTATGGTAAAGGGGCATCGACACCCGATTTTCCTAGAAAATGGAACCTTGGCTTCTGAAAAAGTTCCCATGTTCAAGTTCCAGTTATGTCCTGGTCCTTTGGCTCTGCACAGGGGATGGTGTTGAGGGGAGACTTTGGTTCTGGCTGCAGCTAGAGGTTGAAGTGTTTCCCCTCAGCACGTGGTTCAGCTGCATGACCTGCGGTTTTGGCCTGTTGCCCCTAAAAAACAACTCAGTATCTCCTTCAACAGGATAGGACCCTCCCTAGTCACCTCATCTCGCCCTGAGCTCCTTTCTTTTGTTTCCCTGGATGAAAAAATCCTCAAAGGGCAATGTTTTGCCAGTGTGGAAGAGGTGAAACAAAAAACAGCAGAAGCACTAAAAGGCATCGAAATTGACAAGTTCAGAAACTGTTGTGAGCAGTGGGAAAAATGTCTCAATAGGTGCATTGCCTCAAATGGAGAGTGTTTTGAAGGTGACTGAAGTTTAAATGTGTAAGAATAAGTACACAATTATTTATAAATAAATTCTGGGTTTTTTCTGCATTCCCCCTCACATAATGACTTGATTCACCTCTCAGAAGAAAAATAAGGTCGGCATGATCTCCACTCTTCCAGTGAATAAATAAACTATGAGGGGTTATGTAAGTTACCCCAAGGTACATGGCTTGTAAAAGAGGGAGTCAGGGTTTGAAATCTGGGCCTTTTGAACCCTAGTGCAGTGTCTTACCCACTGTGCTAGAATGCCAAGAGGGACAATAATGCTTCATCTCTGTCATCTGTGACTGTTGTGGAGTTGGGTACGTGTTTATGACAGAATCCAAACCCTCCCACGATTAAGGGTTAAGCTAAAGAGCCAGTGGAGAAGACCCAAACCATCACGGTGGCTGTGCTGTCACTTTCACTCAGAGGTATCCTTAGGACTCTAGGAAAGCCTGTAATTTACCAGAGTTTTAATCCCCAGTCAGACCCATGGACCATTCGCCCCTGGACTCCTCCTCTTGTACGGAGATACTCTTGGACAGCAACTGTCCTTCTTGCTGTCAGTCTCAAATGCTAGGAATATCCTCTGAGTTGTACACGTCTCAAGTTCTTATCATTAATTCCAATGGGTAGGAGTTCTCTTATCCACGGAGAAAGGCCGTGCTTCTTTGGCGTGAGTATCTCTAGTTCTGCTTCTTGAGGTTGATCGTATCTTTGGGCAGCTGTAGTTACACAAATACTAACGAAGTTCTCAGTAATCCATTATGTCTGTGTCATCCAAAAACTTATATCACAAGACTTACATTTCATTATCTTCACATCTTACTTTTAAAGTATTATCTACTTACTATGAGTACATTGCTTTTGGCTGTTGAAATTTTATCCATCATTCTGTTTTCGTTTCAAAAGCCATCTCAGGCTTTTGAGATGAAAGCCTTCCTTGATCCTTTTATCTGACCCTATGCCTCCACCCTTCCTCTACCAAAGACCAACAAAATATAACTGTCCCGTGTCCTGAGCCATTTAACACTGTATACTGTGTAATTAGGATGCTTTGAGTTTGCAAAAAAAATGGAATACCCAACTAAAATTGATTTACACAGTAAAATGTTATCTAACTAAGTTCTGAGTTAACAGAGAGTTCCAGAATTGCTTAATTTAACTACTTAACAATTCTGGGCCTGGAGACTTCGTTTCTGAGCATCTCTTGGTCTTTGAGATGAAGGCCGCAGTGCAAACAGCAGCTCCTCAGAGATCAGCGTTGAGGAGGGAAGGAGGAGACAGGTCTATTGCCTCCCTGTACCTGGGTGTTTGTTTGGTTTAGTCTGGGAAGCAAATATTTTCCAAGAGTTCTGTATTAGAATTGGTCCATGTTTATTTATTAACCAGAACTGGTTCACATGTCTGCCCTACACCAATGACTGGCAAAGGGGAATGGGATTATCAACAGTAGTTTAGATCAGTAAAAATTTAGATCAGTCAAAATGTATCCCCTAGGGCTGGGGGAAGGGCCCGTCTTTGCTGAGCACATTGCCATCTGCCTGGCTGCTGAGTGAAATTGCAGTTCTGTTAGCAATCAAGGAGGAAATGGCTCTATTAAATAGAGTCAAGAATATTTGAATATATTGAATCTATATTCAGTAGATGAAATAATATTTGCCATAGCTTTGACCTAGCTATCTCTGCGTTTCTCACAATGGCTGGTAAGATTGAAACAAATGCTTATTGGACACAATCAATTCATTGATTTAATTTATCCAAGAAGTATGTATTAAATATCTACTCTATGATAGGCACTATTGTAAGGGCTAGCTATACAATGATAAGTAAAATCAGATGGTATCCCTGCCATTATGAACATGATAGTTGAGCTTATTATGTGGGCAGTAGAGGGCTAAAATTCTTTTAATTAATCCTCAACCTTATAGGATAAGTTCTATTAGAATCACACTTATTTTTATTGAGAAAACTGTGGCCAAACAAAGCTAGGTATCTTGACAAAGGTGATAAAGGTAAGAATTAAGCCAAGTGTTGTTCGAATCCTTTTAAGCAATGTGTAGGTACGTGGATGTGATAGAATTATCTTGCTTGTTGGAGTAATGAGCTCTCTGACCTTATTCTGATCTGCAAGGCGTCTTTTGTTATGTTCTCTCAGCCTTTCTTAAATTTCTTGAAGGCCTCGGGATTCAGGGGATGGGTCCATTTACCTGCATTTACCATGATGTTTTAGATGAGGATTCTCTCTTCTTATCCTGGGACTTTCCTACCTGAAGAATAAGTCTCACCTTTGAGGAACCCACTTGTAACCTGGGACAGTATAATACAGTGGTCATTTTAACTTTACCTAGTCTTGAACTACCTTATGTTTATTACAAAAAAAACTTAGAAAAGAAATCACATGGCTTAGTTGTAAGCAACATCTAGACAACAGACATGTTTTGGTTTCCTTGTATGATATCTTAAAATATTAAGTTATCCATGCTTTATCTGACCCTATGCTTCCACTCCTCCCCTGCCAAAGACAGACAAAAAAAATGAAACTCTTTTATATAAAGTGTTGATTTCTACCTAGCACTGAAAAATGGGGAGATTGGCAGCACTGGGGGTGCATGCTGGCAGGGGTGCATGCCAGCAGGGCAGCAATTGGCAGGAACTGAGTAGCTGCTGCCTGTTTTGGAGGGGACCTGGGCTCTCCAGTTTGCCATGAGAACAAACACCCTTAAAGCTGATGGCTGTACGTGTTTGAGGCAGGCTGGCTTCATGGATGTGCAGCCTGTTCAGTTCTGTGATTTCATGTCCTATTGTCACTGTCTTAAATTTTTAAAGTGTGTGCAAGGGCCCCTAGATTTTAATTTTTCAACAGTCCCCGTAAGTTACGTAGCCAATTCAGCTGCCAGCGTCTTCTCATTTAGGGCTCAGGGTAAGGAAGCAGCCAGTGCCGGGCATGCTGCTCTCAGGGCAAAGGGCAGGAGGCTGTGGAGCTGCATGGACACTGCAAGATACCTCTTACAGCCTCCAGCAGGAACCGGCACATGGCTACTCTCTATGAGTCAAGCAAATCCCATGGCCAAGCCCAAGGTCATAGATATGAGGAAGTGTGCTTCACCCCAAGAACGCACCTACCATCCCAGTCTAATTCTACCCTGGGATTTACCACTCTTGAGGCAGTGACAAATTCCATTCCTACACATCTGGTATCCTGTCTAGAGCCAGTGTTCAAGGTTGAGTTGGAGAGAGTGCCTACTTGGAATGTCATGGAATCTGTAAGATAATAGCAAATGCCAGGTAATCAGTTCACCTATAGTTAACAGTTTAGTCTTAATAAGGTATGAAACCAAATACACTTGCTATGTTTTTGTCTAAAATTTTTTCTTGTTCAAGTTAAAAACCAATTTGAATCTTAATCAAATTGTGCCTTGAGTCATTTTACCGTGTTTAAGTATTAATTTGTCTTCATCATGGTTGTAGGTTTTTTTCCACTTGTTTTTTTTTCAAGCAAAGATTATAAGATTAAATAAATCAATAGATTATTTAGCTTTAATATTAAGATTTTTTTTGGTAGGACATTACTTTCCCCTGATTAATTGAGTGTTTAATTCTCCTGTGACTCAGAGATGCTTCAATCATGACATATAACCCATTTGCAATGTCAGAATCTAATTTCAGGCTTCATCATTATGACTGAGGTGAGGATTGTGGCTTCATGAATCTTTATAAAAAGAACACACAGAGACTTTTAAAATGCTGTGCCCGTTAAGTAGGAATTCTTTTTGACAATCCCCAGAATCCCCTTTGTCAGGGAGAACTCTGCAGTTCACACAGAAGCCCTGTGCCTAAGTCTGCGTTGAGACTGCGGAGCTGTCCATCACTAAGTTCAGGCTTGGGCACTGTGGCTCTGGCCGTGCATCTGAAGTGCTCCGACCTCAGACAGCGGGGTACTGATGGGGCTGGCACCTAGCAGGAAAGTGGCACGGTAGCACTAGGAGTGTTGAATCAAAAACCCAGTCAGGAACTTGTGCCGAACTGTTATTACCAGGTCAGTCTTCAGCTCTTGCCATCGTGCCTGCTGGTAATCGTTGTCATCAAGTCTTGAAGAAGTAATTACGAAAGCCCTGACAGCCTTTGCTGGTATCACAGCATCGGGTTTTCAAAGGACCCATACATCTACCCTCTCATGTGCTCATTACAATAACCAGGGGCCTTAGGTAATCCCAGAATTACTACTATGTTTATTTTACATGTAAGGAAATGACAATCTAGGGGTCACGCAGCACATAGCCTTCAGAAAAGAAGAGAGGTAGGTTTCCTGAATTCAAGACCATTGCTTGGGTTCTTCTGGGCTCTAAGGTATCTTGAGTAGAAACTGCAGAACTCCCTCCATGACTGATATTTCTGCAGCCAGCTCAGCTCAGTGTGCAGGTTTTAGATGTAGAGAGACCTGGGTTTGACTCGTATTCTGCCACTTCCTAGATGGGAGACCTTGGATAAGTCACACAAACTACCTCAATTTCCTTAATCACATGGGCTCATCATGCATGGTTTGGGGAGTTACTGAGATTATGTGAAATGTAGCATGGAAAATATTTAGCATGGCCCTTAGAGCATATTATTTATGGAGATTGTGAAATAACCTTCCTACATAATTTTGAACAGATTGAGGGGGGAAAAAAGGAAAACTAGAGACCAAAATATTACTTTATTTACTGATAGAGGCCAGGATGGATTTGGGGGCTTTAGGTCTGATCGCCAAATGGACTTTCCGATAAGCAAGCTCAGAATTGGTCCCTAGTCATGGTAGTGCTTGTCCAAGGCAGGCCCCTTCCCAAAGCAGCCACCTGTACCAGGGATGAATGGAGGAGCAGAGAAGGACTTAAAAAGCTAGATGGAATGTTCTTAGTTACTCTAGCCAAATGTGTCCATCAGAAAAATCTCCCCACTATCCTGGAAACAAAGCGAAGGAGCAGAGACAGGCTGGGGGTAACACTAACTGAGATGCAGTCTTGAGAAATGAATATCAAGAGTTAGGAACTATTCACCACTAACATAATTTCTCAATAAATCTTAGCTACTATTGTTATTGGAGTTCAAGTAGGAAAATTTTTAATTAAGAAATAATTGTTTCTATTAAAAAAATACATGAAAACGGTTAAATGAAGTCAAATGGTCCCAAAAGTCTAAGTGAAAACTAAAGACGCTCTGTCTCTCCCTAACCTTATCTGTCCTTGGTTGATTATTTGGCTGAATATAGACTTACCAGTTGAAAATAACTTTCTTCTCAGAATCTAAGGCTTAATTCTACTGCTTTGTTTTTCTTTTATTCCTTTTCTCCTCCCTTCTTTCTTGCCAAGCATCTTGAATTTGATGGGTCCAAAACCAAAATCAAACTCCATCAGAAAATCCCATTCCCTCCAACTTCAAAAATATCCTACATCGCAATTTTGTCACTATACCCAGCCCTGTGGTCCAAGTTACCATCATCCTTCACCTGAACTTCTGATTGGTCTTTCTGCTTCTGTATTTTTTTTAATTGTAAAATATCTCAAACAAACGATGTATCGCTTTATACTTTTTACTACACAAAAAGTATGAAGGTACATGCACAGACATATATTCCCATTAGTGACAGGGGAAATGCACATTAAAACTGCTAAAAGGTATTATTTTCCACATGCACCAGATGTGACATTCTCACAAATTCTTGACACCGTCAGCTTTTTAAAATGTTGATAACATTTATTACAGATGAACATGCACATACCCTTTGACCAAGCAGTTCTACTGACAGATAAAGACCAAGGAAGATCTTCTACATATATATCAAGAGATTCGTAGAAATATGTTGTGGCCTTGTTTGTGATAGTGAAAAACTAAAGACAGCGTAGAAGGCCAGTGACAGGAAAATGCATACGTTACCATTTTAGATTGAATTTCCCCCAAAACTAGGTCCCAAGACTAGAATTTAAGTGAAAACACCAATTGGTGTGTGGAAAAGTGAAAGTGGGAAGACAAGCCACTTCAAGGTCAATGAGCAGGTAACCATTGGGTAACAAGTTCAATACTGCCGAGATATCTGGGGAAAGGAGTGGGGGAAAACTGGACTATTTATCCCCTACTCATTCGTCATTGCTTGGGGGCTATTTCCAGGGTCATGAATTCCCTGCCCTGTGCATGGGCTAAACATACGTCAGCTGCTAGATAGAATCCTGGGTTTCTGCATTAAGAAGCTGCTGGCAGCATATAGAGGACCAGCGAATGCTAAATACCTAAAGCAGTCCCTATGTTTATGATCAAGTGGGAGATTTGAAAGTATGCTGAAACATCCATGACTAAAATATCTCCAAAGTCACACAAAGCCCCAGATATTTCTTCGGGTTAGCATCATGAGGCTGCCTTTTAGATGGCGTTAAAACACTCTTGTGTCAGGCAAGGGTTACATGAACAAGCTCATTTGTGTCCAAGACATATCCCCAATCACACTGTAGATTTCCTCTGGAAGCAAAAGCAAGGCCTTTATATATATATATATATCTTCATATTACCCATAGTGCCTTGCAGAGTCTTCATAATAATTGTTATACAGATTGCTCATCCAGCTAAGAATTTCACAGCTTGCCAGGCACTTTTGTGTTGATGATCTCATTTGGTTTTTCACCACTCCTGGGGTGGAGGGAGGGAGGAGAGGAAGAGGTCGTTCACCTTATTTCACATCCGAGGATGTTGAAGCCCAGAGCAGCTGTGTGACTTGTCCAGCTAATGAAGCAGAATGGCAAAATTTGATTCTGGAACTGGAATGTAGGTCACTGACTCTTAATGCAGTATTCCTTCCATTAATAAATTTTAAAGTTTTAATCTGAATGGAACTGATTTCCTGGAACTGGTTGATTGAATATATATCATCTTAGGAGTCCCAGCCATGATCATAAGACAGGGTAAATGCCTGAGACTTTGAGGGTGTGGAGGCTCGCTCCTCTTAGGGTTTCTGGCAACAACTCTGCCATTTACCATGGGACATGGGTTGTCATGGCAGTGGGAGTAAGGGGGCTGAGCTGAAAAAGAATCACGAAGTGCCCAAGAAGGCAGCACTGAATGTGGAGGCAAATAGGAGTGTTGTAAAAGGAGAAGATGCAGGGAAGCACCTCTCATGGAGCTGGATACCTGACCGGTCTCCCCGAAACCGAGAGCCATTAAGAGAGAGGTGACTTAGCCATATATGAAATTAAGTCACTTTTTGCACAGAGCATCATTAATTAGAACCATATCCCTGGGTTACCAACCTGAATCATACCCTATAGCATAATGGAAAAGGAAAATATAGTAGGCAGACTAATGTTCCCTCTAATATGTCCACATTTTCTAGTCCGTGGAGCATGAAGTTATGCTGCCTCCTGTGGCAAAAGGGACTTTGAAGATGCAATTCAGGATCTTGGAATGGGGAGATTATCTTGGATTACCTACATGGGCCCAAGGTAATAATGATTGTACCAGTGAAAGGAGGCCAGAGAGCCATAGACGAATATGTTGTAATAAAACTGATGGAATTGCTGGCTGCGGGCCAGGAACCAGGTGTGCAGGCTGCCTCTGGAAGCTGGAAAAGGCAGGAAAACAAATTCTTTGCCAAAGTCAACAAAGGGATGCAGCTCTGCCTTTTCCTTGATTTTTAGCTGTGAGATCCACATGTTAGAGGTAGATACTGTAAGATACTAAATTTGCATGGTTTTATGCCGCTAAGTGCCCAGTAATTTTTTTACAACTGCAATAGAAAGGTAATATAGACAGAGTGTGGTTTAAATTTTGGTGCCTGCGTTTAGTTGCCTCATGTTTTGGGCAAGTCATCTAAGTCCCAGTTAACTAATGGGATGATAATTGTACTTTTTCCATTGGGTTGTTTTGCAGATTAAATGAGATAATAAATAAAAGATACTTGTGCACTGTGTTAAAATACCAGTAAATATCATCTTTTGATTTTTTTCTTTACAATTTTTCATCTTCAAAAATCATAGAAATTAACTTGTAAATCTAAAAATTGCAGATCTATGTATACCAGGGTGCACTTCTGAATAAAAATTGTATGCTTAGCATGTTGAATTTTTTCCATACATAAAAAGATAGGTAATTGGACCTGATTCACCTGGGGAATGGGAAGTGAGTTTTAGGTAATATAGATTGCCTAAGAAAATGCAGAGAGAGGCTCAGAAATATGGTCAGCACTAACCATGGGCTAAATTTTGAGGAAAACTAATTTACATAAACATGACACAGAAAAAAAGTCAGAGGCCTCTATTTGAAGCGCTGCCCTCTTCAGCCCTTCAGCTAGTGGCCAGTTCCTACTCATCCTTCAGGCCTCAGCTTATTGTCCTTCCCCTGGAAAGAATCTCCTATCCTTCTGACTCTCCTGCCCTCGCCTGGACTCTGTGACCTGTTCTCCCACTCTCACGGTGCCGTGGAATTAGTCACAGTATGCTTTGGAACTGCCCATTTTGCTCATCTGTCTTTCATTTCCATGAAAGATGGGGTGGTCGTGCCTTTCTTGTTCACTATAACCTTCATCTCTTAGCACGGGCTGAGATTCATTTATGCTTGAGGAAAGGAAAGATGGCGGGCCTAGTTGGAGTTCTATCTTGGATATTATAAGCCTTAAAAACTTGTCAATCTTCCAAGCTTCTATTTCCTAATCTAGAAACCATAGTGCCTCTTCTAGTAATCTCCCAGGGATGTTGTGAGGTGCAAGGAAGGTAAAGCAGGTCCAGGCGTGCACGGTGGATTATGTGAGCAACATGGTCGGACTTCAGATCCTCACTGCAGCCCCATTTCATGCCATGTACACTTATCAGGCGCCTCCTACACTGAGCACTGCGTTCGACCTTGAGTTTGCAGTGTAAACAGAACAGACAGTATTTGTCCTCATGAAATATAAAGGTCTAGTGGCTAGTTCAACAGCAGTACAGCAAAAATGAACCTCCTTTTTCTGAGTAAACAAATCCTTTTTTCACCACTGAAGAACAAAATGTTTCCAAAGACTATGTGCTAGCCTGTGTAAGGAATAAAGACGTGAAAGACAGCACTTTACCCTGCCTGAGTCCAAGTCTAACAGGGAAGAAATACGTCTGCACTCAGCTCAGAGGTGGGGCGGCCCGTGATCCCCCCTCGCACAGGGATCCCCTCTCCTGTGCGCAGGAGCAGGAGGGAGCGACAAGACAGAGGAAAACCACTTTCTGGAAGGAGGTGGAATCTGAGCTGAGTAGGGCTCTCCAAGTAATTCAATTATCTTTATAAATTGAACATTTGCATATGCAAAGTGGATGATAATCTGTGCAGTTGCTGGTAAGGAGGTTGTAAAGGAGAATTGATTACTAAGAAAACAGAAAAATCTGGCATGACATGATGTAGACTGTTTAATTAGATAGCAGAGAAAGGGTAACATGAAAAAAGCTGTAAATTATGTTGTACCCATGTTTTAGAGGTCCTTCAAGTACCTGCTGAGAGAAGGCTTGATTCTGTGATGGAGAGCCATCCGAGTTTCTGAAGGGGGTATTGCTGAGCCGCAAAGAGAAATGGGCACTGGAAGGTGATCATGGTTTTTTGCTTTACAGCTGCTAGTGCCTCAAGTTCCAGTCCTGTCGACGTCTTCCTGCCTGATCAGAGAACAGAAATATGCCACTGGGTCCCATTTTTAATCACACACTGGGCTATGTATCCCTGGGTTAGCATGTTTTAGCTGGTAGAATGTTACTTTTGCTGTAGGCAACATTACAGTTGCAGTGCTTCAACTAGCGTTCTGCTTCTCTCCTTTTCTTCCTCCCTCCCTCTCTTCTTTCTGGTATAACTGACATACAGCAAGGTGCACACACTTAAAGTGTACAGTTGAGTTCTGATATATGTATATATCTGCAAGAACTCAGCAAACTAAGATAATTCATACACTGATCACCTCCCAAAGTTTCTTTATGCCCCTTTGTGATTCTCCGTCCCTTCCCACTCTCTTCCCTGACACCGAATGACTGCTGAACTGCGTTCTGTCACTATAGGTTAGTTTGCGTTTTCTAGAATCTTCTATGAATGGAGTCATACAATGTGATTTTTGCCTCGTTTCTTTCACTTAATTACTATTTTGAGGATTATTTGTTTTGTGTGTATCAGTAGTCTCTACCTTTGTATTCCTCAGTGGTATTCTGTGATATGGACACACTATAGTTTGTTTGCCCGTCTTTGGGTTGTTTCTGATTCGGGGCTGTTATAAGTAAGCTGCTGTGGACATCTGCATACGAGACTTTGTGTGGTTATGGGCTTTCTCTTCTCTTGATCTTTCCATTTCTCTGCCTTCACTCATGTTCTCGGTAGATGTAGACCAGTCTAAGAGGCAGCACCAGGTAGTGGATAAATTCCAAAAGGGCACCCAGAGTGTTTAATTCCATGTTTCATAAACTTTCTTTTCTGAGCAATTGAGTAACAGGAAAAGACCTTCAGGAGCCTGTTTGGAGGTTGTGGAAATTCTAATTAATGAAACACAAAGTAATATAAAGTTATATAAAGGCTGTGATACATGAACTTAAAATGTGACATTGAGAAAGAACTTTCTAACTGTTTAAACTACTTAAGAGTGAATAAGGATTTTATTAAAGCAAAGGAGTTTTAAGTTAGGAATGACATGCAACAAGAACCTGGGGAAACACTCATAGGGGATATTTATCTTTAGTTCCTTTCAGTCCAAACTATGTACAGTATGTATACTGTGTGCCAGACACTAGGGCTATGATGGCAGATAAATCACAACAAACTCACAGCCTCTCAGGGGAGATGGGCAAGTGAGCAGGCGATCGCAGTATCGTATAAAAGCATTTATAATCAGTGTGTGCAGAGTATGAAGGGAGTATTTTCTCAGAGACATCTGGTCCATGAAAGGGAGAGGAGCAATCAGTGGAGGCTTTCAGGAGGAGGCACTCCCACTCCACCTGAGGGAAAGCTACGGAAGAGAGGGATGGAGGACCATGGAGAGATAGATGGTGCAGATGATGAAAGAAGCATGTACAAAGTTCTGGTGTTCCAAGAGAACATGAGATGATGGGAAAATGCTGATTGTGAGTGTTAGGAGCATGACATTAGATGGAGACCATGTTAGGGGACAAATATGAAGAGCTAGGTGTCATGCTAAGGAGGTTAGTAGTGGGGAAACATAGAAAGTGCTGTAGGTAGATTCAGACTCAGGTTAGTTTTAGATAATAAATCCACTAGTGTGGTGAACATACTTGGGTGGGGAAGAACCTGAGCAGGAAAGACCCTGAACAGGAAGGCAACAGGGGGACTGAACTGAGATAAGGGTAGAAGAACAGAGAAAAGGGACAGTTTTGAGAGGTCCCCAACATTATTAAGGTGTCTCATAACCTCACCCCAAACCTTTCACCAAGAGATCCAATGAGTATATAAAAATTTGCAGCAGATAATATCCAAGTGACAAATGAAGAGTCCACCTCACACTAGTACAAAGGGACCCTGACCACAGAGACATTTGTAGACGGCAAAGACCAGATCTGGGGGCTCTGGTTGCTAGCGTTGTCTCTTCTGATGCCCAGACTCTGAAAGTCTTGGTGGTCACCTTCCCTCTCGGGGAATTTTTGATGAATGCCAGTTCCCTGTTGCTTACTTTCCATTTTTCTCTCTTTAATGTAGCCTACGTAGATTTTTATGGGCCCTTATTTCATCCACGTAACTCTTTTGTTGCCATGGAAATCAGCTTCAGTTCTCTCCCTTTCTGGCAATTGTGTTTTTATAGTCCCCTGCTTTCAAAAAGATAAGCTGCCTGATATTTATTTCCCATGGATGCCAGAAGTTGACCTCGCTCGAGACACAGCCAACCTTTCCTCCAAGATTACACCGTGGTTATTTATTGTAGCTGATGTCATTTTGATTTCTGCCTGTGAGATTGGCTTCCAATACAATTTCTTTGGGCTTTACATACCTCTGCTATCCAGGGGCTAGCAGGTGGCAAGCCTGCACGATTAAATTCTAGGTGGGCTCAGGAGCGAAGGGGGCACTGAGCTGGAGCTGCAAACTCTCGATAAAACTTGATGGAAACAAGTTTGGATCAAAGAAGGAAGCTGAAAGCAGGGCGTTCCAGTCCCAGCTCAGCTGCTAATTGGCGTTTCTGACCTGGGTCACATCCCTTCATCTGCATCTGCGCATTTCCTCCTCTCTAAGCCAGAAAGATAAAGTAGGCTAGAAAACATCTTTAGGTGAGGCTGTACATGAAAAAGATAAAAAGTGCAACAACTTAGTTAAAGCAGGGAGGAAAGAATTATTTTGATTTGAGAGGTTTTTTTTCTTTGTCATTTTTACCTTTTAGATTCAATAAGATTTCCTCTCAGCTAGGAAAGCCTGTGATTAGGAGAGCTGTTTTTCCTGTCTGCTGTCTGCTTGTCATACTAACAATTTCCAATAAATTGCAGTTAGTTTACTTCCCCCGGCACTCTCCAGCTTGGTGTATGTTGGGTTATCTGTTGTCTGTGTGTGGTCTCTGCATCCACCAACTAGTTCTACCTGTATCTGTTTGATTTGGACTCTAGGGCCTAGAAGAGTATCAGGTTGGCCAGTTGTTCATTTTGGGGGCGTTTGTTTAAATACCTTAAATAAATAAAATATGGAATTTCTAATACATCGGAATCTAAGATTCTATAGGGTATGGATACAAAAAGTGTAATTCATTCAGTCAAGATCTGTTGGGTGTCAAGAGGCATTAGCCGCATGAAATACTGATGATGGAGCCACAAATGGGAAAGGATTCCACCTTCAAGGGAGCTGCAGTCGAGTAGCAATGTGGGATATGGAAAAGACCAAAGTGCTACAACATGAGTGCCCCCGTGATAACGGGAAGCACACCGGGGTCTTTGGCCAGATGTGGTGGTGACGGTAACCGCACCGAAGGTACAGAGCTTCTCCAAAGAAGTGAGTCCTGAGCTGAGTCGATGTCACCTAAAGAAGAGGGTGGAATATACCCCGGGCCAATGCAGGCAGGGGGCGTGTAAGAGAACAGGGGAAGAAGAGGATGCAGAGGGCCACATCTTGACAGGTCTCCTACATGGCTTTGTTTACGGGCACTCACACTTGGTCTCCATTGTTGAGGCAACAGGGAGATGCATTGGTCAGAGTTCCAGCCTATGCCATATAGCTGGTGATTTTGTCATGACTATAAGAGGGGGTCTCAGGGGACCTTAGAACAGGGTTGCAACTGGCCCTCAAAAGGAAAATAAAAATAGGACTGTCAGGAGCTTGAGGATTCCCTGTGCCTCTGACGGCTTCCCGCCGCCTGTCTGCTCAGCCTTCTTGCCCCACGACTGGCTTGTTTTGCTACTCGAAGCCCATCCATAACCCAAAGTACACAACTTCTGATTCCAGGGGTGCGGTGACTCTGATGTTTAAGGTCTCGGACGTGTGCAAGTTCACATTTGCAAGGGAGAAAATCAGATCAGCCTAGGCCACATCTAATATCTCTGCAGTCAGGTGAGCACCAAAGTTTAGTCCCAACGGACAAACGTGGTTTTACAGAACCCACTCTACATCTCTTTGTGGGTTAGAAGAATGAGTGTGAGCTAATAAAATGGTTACTAGAGAATGGAGAATATCATTGTGACATTGAAAGAGGCTTAGCAGTCTTTTTTTTAAAAAAAGATTCTATTTGTTTTTAGAATGAGAGGAAGGGAAGGAGAAAGAGAGGGAGAAAAACATCCATTGGCTGCCTCTCACACACCCTCAGCCAGGGACCTGGCCCACAACCCAGGCATGTGCCCTGACTGGAGATCAAACCAGGACAATGCCCAAGCCACTGAGACACACCCAGTGAGGGCAGACACTTAGCAGCTTTTGAAGAATAAACAGATTTTTAAAATTCTGAATGTAACAGGTGCTGATGTTAACAGGTGCCAACAGAAGATGTAAAAATATTAAGAAAAGCCTCATGACACACTCATTTTTATTCAGTTACCTACTAATTCCTTTGTTCATGCCACAGATATTTAAAAAGTACTTAATGCATACAAGGCAGCATGCTGGGCAGAGCAAACACAGGGAAAAGACATAGTCCTTGCCTTTACCAAACTTATAGTCTAAAGTATTTTAAAGACATTTTTCTGTGCATTTTTCCTGAAATATTGTATGTATTTATGAGAAATATGCGTATGGCTATATTTTTAATTTACAGGTTATTTTATATATGTTGTATATAATATCCTGAAACTGGCTTTTAAAATTTAAAATACACATTTTAGATGTATTTTTATGTTAGCATGTGTAGGCTTCTTACCTTCTTTAAATATTTCATAGGAATATGGCGGTGTTTCTGATGTTTTCATGGTACACTCAAAAGTGTCGGGAGTGTAGCTGTTTCATAAACTCACCTTATTCTCCAGTAAGCCCTCCCTCCCCCACCCCCGTGCTTGGTAGGTGGGTGGGCTGGGGGGCAGGGGAAGGAAGTGAAACTGAAACACTTGCCGAGTCACTGTTGAGAAGTGCCTATTTGATTTTACATGGATCCTCTTAGTTTAAAAAAAGGTCTCTCTTGAATGAATTTCACCTCATTCGGGTGGATGGTTGTCTTTTGGGGGTTTCCCCCTGTTGTTCCTCAGGAAAGCTTTTGGTGTGTCAGAGGTCAAGACTTCATGGTGACAGGGAGGGATCCTTGTGCCGCTTTCTGGATTCTCGTGGGTGTCTGGCTAGTCTGGCCCCTGGTTCTATGTACTGGTATTCAAGAAGGTGCGTGCAGCCGGGCCAGGACCCAGACAGATGTGCTTGCTGCCTTGGACTGTCTTCCCTCTAGCTGGTGCAGTAGATCCTAAATCTGAGCGTATCCTCCATCCAGCCCCTGAATTAGGCTTCCTGTTCACCCCTACCTACCAAGCCTCTGTGGCAGGGTCTATTCAATTCTTACAGAGGCCCCATGGAAGGGACCAAGGCCCATGGAAAGGACCACCTGGTTCCCAGCCGGTCCTAAGACACAGCACGGCCCTCTCGCGCTGAGGGATTGAAGACAGCACTTCTTGTGCTTGGGGAAGGGGGCTATTTTAAACAAAAATGTCAGAACTAAAAGCACAAATATGCAGAAAACGTGACATTAAATAGACTGCAAAAGGACACTTGTTTATAGTATAAGAGCTGGAACAAGAAGGTAGAGTGTCATCTCTTTCGATGTCATGATGTCAGTTGGGCATACGGACATTGCATGGTTCAAGTTTTTGCCACCCTGCGCATGTCCACAGATGACCTGTGCAAAGGCATTATGAGTATGAGGCGAGCCCTTGGAACTGAGGTGGCCATGGCGGGAGACCAGGAGCGCTAAACAGCCCCTCCATCCTACTCCTCCAGGGCCATTCGCGTGCTTTTCTGTGGTCGCCCCATTGCTCTGGCTCCACCCAACATGGAAGTCACCTTCTGGGATGCCAGATAGGAGACTGAGCACACCTCTGCTTGCAAGTTTTCCTACAACCTTTCTGAAGTCATGTCCTAGAGGAAGGATTTAGTTAGGTATTTAGTATTTAGTTATGTGTGGGTGAATTGATAGGTTATTTCTAGGTTATTTCTACTGTGCTGTACACCTGAAACTAATACAAAATTTACTGAATGTAAACTGTTGTTGAAAAAATTTAAATGCAGAAAGTAAAAATGTACTAACATTACCTATGGGTGGTACTACTATACATACATACTCGGGAGTAGATGATTTTGCCACAATTTTTCCAATAGTGAGTACTATGATATTTTAAAGTATTTTACCAATTAAGTGAAAAATGTCAGGCTATTTTTAATTTGCTTTTCTTCAAATACAACTGAGGCTGAGCATCTTTCCATGTTGTTTGTCTCTTTGAACAGCCTTTGCCCATTTTCCAACTAGCCCAGTTGTTTCATTGATTTCTAAAAAAGATTTTAACATTAAAATACTCCTTTTATCCTCATATTTAGTTTAAGAAGTGAAGTATACTATGGATGCATAAGGAAAGTGTCAACAATACAAGGTAATAATTGTAGGTGCCCATAGAGTGGTAGAAACAAGGGCCATGGACATTCAAGAGAAGCTTCAACACCGAATCTCAAAATATTTATGCCACTCTTTGTGGCCTGAATTTGGGTACCCTGCCCTCTCCCTAGATGGGCAGTCTTTTCACTGTGCTTTCTACCACGACCTCAGTCATGCCCATCCCAGGAAGGTCCTGCCATCTTCTGCACTGGAGCGGTACGGAGGCCACAGACCAGAGTATCGCCACTGCCACTCCACCACTGCCAGCTTCCCAGACACAGTCCCTACCGCTAGGAGTGGGTTCATGTTCTCGGCGGAGCACCGCGGATCAGGGCGGTTATTTTTATTGTTGTTGGCACAGTTCAGAACGAACTCTCAGGGAACTGAGCAGAATTGGTCTGGCCTAGAATAGGTTGTGATGGGAGAGGGAAGGTTTTACTAGAGACAGAGGATGGGGAGGATCACCTCGAGTTGGGAAATGGCTAGTGTGTATGGAGATGTGAGTTGATTGGAATGGCAGCAGCTGAAAGGGTTAAACATAAATCTGGACTGTGGGAGGTTGTGGTCAGGTTGTGGACCGTTACTTATCAGCCTATTTATTTGGGACTCCAAAGAAACTATGCAGGCTGGGACAGGGCAGTGAGTGGAAGTCATCGCTTTGAGAAGCAGCACATTGTGGCGGTTTAGGTCCAGCCACCAGGGTAGCAGGTCCTAGAGATGCAATTTATAGGCTTTTGTCACATTGGGCAGTTTGTATAATCTCTGAAAGTTAGTTTTCTCATGGACAAAATGGGGACAATAACAAGACTAATGTCACAAGATTATTATGGGAATTACAGGAGAAGTCACACAAAGCGCCCAGTCTAGTTCTTAGAAGGTACTATGCCCTCTAGAAGTGTTTTTGGTTATTGATAGTGATAACTATTATCAGTAGCCTCTTTTAGAAGGAAAACAATACTTCTATATTGAGAATCTATATTTTAACATATTATTCTCTTACCACATGGCATTTAAATTTTTTTCAAATTTCTAAAATTGTACCACTTGCTAACATAGCCTGAAGTCACAAATATAACAAATGAGCACCACTTAAAATATTAAAAAATCCAAACAACAGCCCACCCCCAAATGTCTAACAAGGAGAAGCATTTTATACATAACAATGAAGAGTAAAAATAGCCTTCCTGGCTAATCTGACATAGGTTGGTTTTTGCATTTATTGCTCAAGTTTAGAAAAGTAGCATATTTAATCAACTGTGCCTACCGAAGTATAGAGACAGAAATAGTCTTTTTCCAAAACACTGTGCTCTTCCTTCACCGAGAGGCAAGCCAGCCCCTGTAGCAGTGACTCAGTGTAACAAAGGAAACGTTCACAAACAGGGCGGATCTCACCTTTTGAGAATTTCTGGTGTGGTCAGGTAGATCAGATGCCGTCGTTTGGTTAAAAGAACACAGAATTTGAAATTTGAAAAAAAAGTTTAATCCAAAATCAACCCCTTATTAAATGGGACCTTGAGCACCCTACTCCCTCTGAGCGCTGTCTCATCTGTAAGATTGAAATAAAAAGCTATTCATAGAACAGTGGTGGTGACTAAATGAGTACGCTGCATACTTTGCAGGCCCCAAGTAAATACGGTGTTTCAGAGTCTCATATAAAGGGTGGAAGAAATGTTGCCTGTGCTTGCAACTCGACAATAGAATCACATTTTCTTCCCTGGGCCTTAGATACTGGGTTGGCCAAAAATCCATGACGTTTTTTTCCATAAAATAAAAGACACATTTTTCATTTTCACCAATAACTTTGTTGATGTGGATATTCTGAGTATGTCGGCTGTCTCCTGCTATTGGGTTCTTGTGGGTAGAGGCCAGGGGTGCTGCTAAACATCTGCCAATGCAGAAGACAGCCCCATGGCAAAGAGTTATTTGGCCAAAACGTCAATAGTACCAAGAAACTTCACGAACCACTTTTGACATGTTTGATCAGTCACAGCACCTTCTCCAAACACTGCACAAATCTTTTTTTGTTTCAGTTGTGTTTTACCTTTCTTGAAATAATAAAACATAATATGCCAAAAATGTTGCATATCTTCTTCCATGTTCAATATTAAAATTGCCATACAAAAATTTACCAGTTTTGAAAGTTTTTAAAATATTTTTAAAAGATTTTATTTATTTTTAGAGAGGAGAATGGAAGGAGAAAGAGAGGGAAAGAAACATCCATGTGTGGCTGCACCTCAGGTGTCTCCTACTTGGGACCTGGCCCACAACCCAGGCATGTGCTCTAGACTGAGAATTGAACCAGCGATCCGTTGGTTTGCAGGCCGGCACTCAAGTCTGCTGAGCCACACCAGCCAGGGCTGACAGTTTTTTTTAAATGCACGCTGATATGACAGCTGTCACAACACAGTCTTAACGAAATCCTTTCAAATTAAGTTAAAGACAACTAAGCAGTACTAGAGCCATCCTACGGACAAAATTAAATGAACTTTTTGGCCAATCCAGTACTTCATCAGCACAACCACACTGGACTGGACTAATGGTTCTCACACTCTGACATGCATGAGAATCACTTGGTGAATCAGTTAAAACGCCCATTTCTAGGGTCTACTCACAGAGCTTCTGGCTCAGCAACCCAGGAATTTGCATTCAGACATGTTCCACTGACCTCCCAGGCGATGCTGGTGCTGTTGGTCCAGGGACCTCTCTTTGAGAGTCACCGAACTAGATCGTTTGCTCCCAACCTTTCTAAGTCGGAAGAGATGTCTTTTCTTTCTTCTCTTTTAACATCAAGATATTTGAGGCCTCCGTCCTGTCTTTATCATTACAATTGTACTTTTTTTAAAAACCTATAATGATTTTAAAAACCCACTAGGAATTTAGCGAATTTCAAATTAATTTTTATCTTATTAATTTTATTCCTTATGAAGCATAAGGAATGCTGGCCTCGGGAAGTGCCCTGCTACAAAAATTGGGTGCAATGCTGACCTCACTGGATCTAGTGGGGATGCATTCAGACAGTTGAAAGTCTTCACCTATAACGGAGTGCTTTACAAGTTTCAGTGGCTGTGTTCCCCCAAATGACGGATCTCCAAGAAATAATCAGATTGACTGGATTGTTCAGTCTGCTTAGATAAGCTGGTACCTGAGTCACAGTTGGTTTTTAGCAATGTGATAGAATTTTTGACTGTCCCTGACTTGGTCGGAACTGAATGCCTCAGCCAGTGACTTCATTATCTGGTCAGAATGTCGAGAGGAGAGACCTCTGGGGACCTTCCTCAGAAACTCTCTTAGTACCTTTCCCGTAACCTTCCTCACAACAAATCTGGCACTGAGCATCGTGGTGGCAAAGTGGCTCTTTAGCTGGGGGTCTCTGAAAGGAAGGCCATGTGCTGTTCCTTCTACCATGAAGCAAAACTAGTCATGTCCTCCCTGGTCTGTACTCATGCTTCTGTAGGTATCCCCAGAGTTTGGCGGGGGCAGTTTCTATGGTGAAAGCAACGAGCAAGCTTCCACTGATTAGACAATGAGCTTAGCGCTTATTTTCTCTGTTGGTGTGAAAAGTGACCAAAAGAAGATGATTGTTTATAAAAATTAAATGCATGTTTACAGGTCTGTTTACTTAATCAAACAATTGTGTGCATTTTGAATACTTATTTTCTTAAAGACATGGGAGTCTCAAGGAAAGTGAACTGGCTCAATATGTGTAAGAACTCCTGAGACAGAGAAAGTGCTTAAGAAACTTTAGATAAGGCTGAGATAAATTGAGAACAAAATGGAAGATTGTGATTATTAATATGGACAAAGGGGTTTTAAGAATAAGTATGCTTAGAAATGAGGCAGAGAAAATACCCTAGGACTAATTAAATAGAGATACTGAGTCCAAGGAGTCAAGCAGCCTTAATCAGCATGTAATAAAAGCATAGTATAGAAAATGAGTTAACGTGCGAATGCTACAATTCCAGGTGTTAGGAAGAGTCACATCACACTCATTCAGTAACACTTGATGGGCCCTGGCCAAGTAGCTCAGTTGGTTAGAGCATCCTCCTAATACACCAATGTTGTCAGTTCAATCTCCAGTCAGGGCACATACAAGCAAGTATCAGCCAATGAATACATAAATTAGCGGAACAACAAATTTCTCTCTCTTACTCCCTTCTCTCTCCCCCACCTTCTCTCTTTCACAAATCAATTTAAAAAAATATTTGATGAATGCGTAAACTCTACCAGAATAGGGATGTTTGTTTTTGGGGTTTTTTGTTTGTTTGTTTGTTTTTTGCCTGGTGCAACTACCTATTACTGAGTTCAGGTTCAAAAACTCAAAGACTTATTTGTTCCAGACCATGAACCTAGCCGAGGGCCATAGACCCGGTGGGAACTGGGGTGGAGTGCACATGACCTTCTACATCCGGCGGCCACTGCAGAGTACCACAGATTGTCAGGTGGGAATATTAATCCAGTCAGTTAGCTCTTCTCCTTTTTAGTAGAGGTCAGGATAGTTTCATGAAAAGTATTCCTTTTAAAATTTGGATATCAATAAAAGGAAAAAAGCAAAAAAAAAAAAACCAACACTGGGTAGGTCAGACAAAATATTGTTTTTATAGACAATGATACTAAGACTCAGAGAGAAGAAGGAACTTGCCTTGAGGTGACTCGGTCAGCCAGAGTTCACTGTTGCCTCTTGCGAGAGAAATCATCTGGGTTCTATTCTTTCTACTGCCCTATCAGAAAGCTGAAGTGCTTACGTCCCAGATAAGGCCATTTAGATAGTTGTGTACAGGTTCAAGAGCAGTTGGTAGCAAGCCAGTAGCTAGCATCATATACACACTTTAAGCCTTAAAAAAATAATAATAAAACTTGGCTCAGTTTCTTCTTAAAAGCATGTTTAAAGGAAGATGTTGTGTAAGGGTACAAACTGGTAACTAGTAGATAAATCCTGGAAATCTAATGCACAGCATAGTGATTACAGACAGCAGTGTTGTATTATGAACAGCAATCTTGCTGAGAGACTGGATCTTAATTAGTCCCACCACAAAAAAATTATTATGTGATGGGATAGAGGGGCTAGCTAATGCTGCAATGGCAATCATGTCACATTATATGAATGTATAAAATCTACATGTTGTACACCTTAAACATACACAATGTTATACGTCAAATACATCTCAATAAAAAAGAGTGCCACTATTACTGTGTGACCTCCCCAAGAAACAGAATTCTCAGAGGTTGCTGGTCAAAGAAGAGAGCTTCATTTTCTAGAACCTCAAAGGGTGCAGGAAGTTTCTGGAGAAAACATTTGGAAACTCACAGGAGGGAAAAGGGACAACTAACTATCTTCTAAGGCACTGAGTTGTGGGAGTGCACTTGGGGGAAGAAACCAGCAGCCAGCAGGAAAAACTTACAGCCTTGATGATCCTGAGCCCCCGACACTGTCTTAGAGATGCCACTGCTCATGCTACTTGTCATCAGCTGGTTGTGATGCCAGAGATGTCCTGAGGCTTGGCAGAGCCTGCTGGGAAGGGACCCACACCAGGGAAAGTTGCTAATTATTCTGAATGCCTTGTTTCCTCTTATTCTTTCTTCTGTTCCAGCTACCAGATCCTGAATTAACACTTTAGAAGTTCTTTAATTTCCAATAGTGGGGAAGTAACTTGGGGAAAACAGTGTGATTTAGAGAATATGGATTCAGAGATAGAAGGTCCCAGAGAAGAAATCATAATCGGGAAATCTGTGTCTGGCCTTGGGTCTGTCATTGTCTGGATATGTGACCTTGGATATGTCAGTTCTTCTTTATGGACCTGAATTGCTTCAAGGAAAGGGGAGCTTGGAATAGGATACTTAAAATTCTTTCTAATTTTAAATAACAAAAAGTGTTTCTTTGCCCATACAGCCATGAGGTGCCTAATGTCAATTGCCACATGTTTATAAGAAAGTTCTGTCTGAACCAAAGGACCAGCTATCTATGGGGTCATTCAGGCATTTGTAGGGGACATGGTCTTAGCCAGAGAAGACTTTTCTACATGTCACCCACATCTCTGGGAAAGGACATTCCTTCATTGGCCTTTGGGTTTTATCTGTTTCTGTCCTCCCGACTTTTGGGGAACTGCAGAGGTCAAATGGGCGGCTGAGCACCTTTGCTGTTACAGCCCTGCCAAGCAGCCTTTGCACCCTCCATAAATGGAATGCTCAGGGCCTTTGGGAGGTAGGCCCCTCTGTCATTGTTCCCACGGGAGGAAGGGATAAGAGACCAAATGCCACCCCTAATGTCAAATTCTTCCTCCACTGGGTGGGCACATCTAAAGCAAGAATGAAGAGGAATCAGGTTCTTCAAACTTGAATGTGAGTTCTGGAAGAGTTTTTTTTCTAAAACAGAAAGCTGGAGGGTTCCCCCCCCACCACCCCATAAGCTGAAAGTATGACTACAGTATTTAGCCTTGAGTAGGTAGAGCCGATTTTTCTCCTGGGAGCATGGATTGCTACTTTTATAGTTACTATCATTGCTGCAGTGATTTTTTTTTTAAATAAAGACTTTATTTATTTTCAGAGAGAGGGGAAGGGAAGGAGAAAGAGAGGGAGAGAAACATCAATGTGTGGTTGCCTCTCGTGCACCCCCTACTGGGGACCTGACCTGCAACACAGTCATGTGCCCTGACTGGGAATTGAACCAGCGACCCTTTGGTTCTCAGGCCCACGCTCAATCCACTGAGCTACACCAGCCAGGGCATCATTGCTGCAGTGATCTTAATTATTATTTTCGATAAGTGTACTGTTGCATTTGTGCCATGCTCTCTGCTAATTGAGTCAAATTCATTTTCTTTCTTATTTTTTCACAAACATAAGCCACACAGTCTGAAATGATCTATGTTGTTACCACTATAGCACAGGTGGCAAACACAAGGCCCGTGGGCCAAATCCAGCCCTCCACCTTGTTTTATCCAGCCCAGCACTTTGTTTCTACCCGGTGGCAGCGCCAAGCTCTTGCTTAACTGTTAAGGAGTAGTTACATTTATACATTGAAGGCAACCGTGAGGCTGATGTAGCCCCTGGTGAAAATGAGTTTGATACCCCTGCATGACTGTATCCTCAGGACCTAGAGGATAGTCTCTCCTCGTTGACTTTGTTCAATAAGATGAGTGAACACCAACAAGACCTTCACACCTGTTGTTCTGACATTCTTCATGCCATTCCTTGCTTTGTTACTCCTATTCCTTCTTAAATCTAAGCTTAAATGTCACTTCTTTTGAAAGTCCTTTGCTGATTCCTCAGTCTGTAGTAGGTTCTCCCTTTATAGACAATAGCCATTCTCTTATAGAACAAACTGTAAGTAGCCATCCTGAATTTACACTCATTTAATGCTTATCTCTCCCGGGACCTTATGCTCCATTGAGGGAAGGACAGTGCTTTGATTGTTTATCATTGTATTCCTAGTAATTACCACTGCGTCTGCAATAGAGAAGGTGCCCATAAATACCTGTTAAAAGAATCAATTCATTAGGTAGGTCATATTAGTCCCATTTTATTAATGATGAACTTGAGACTCGACTAAGTGACTCAGGGTTGCACAAAAAGTACCAGAGCTCATTTAAAAAATCATAGCATTGACCCAGCTATAACTTTATATTGTCAGTTATGATGAGGCATCTTCATCCCTTAGCCCTGCCTCATCCCTACCAGATAGATTTTTATTATTCCTGTTAAGTGAAGACTCTGAAGCTCACAGGGGCCACTGCCTTGCCAAAGTTCATGAAGCTGGTGAGTGAGGAATCCTGGAGTGTATTTGACGTCAGAGCCCATGTTATCGCTAGTCTGCCATGCTGCCTGGCATGTTGCTCTGGTGTGAGCTTGTGCTGACATATGTGTGGTATGCACACATGTGTACTTGGTGTATTTAAACTCAAAAGTTTAAATTTCTAGTCTGGAAACTGTCCAGCCCTGAGCTCAGCAAGTGTCTTCTCTCTCCAGAAACCTAATCAGGGGAGTGGATAACCCAGATGAGTCGCTGCCAATATGTTTCAGTCCCAAGTGCCTTTGCTAGGCCATATGGCTTTTTAAGAGTCACTCGCAAATATTAGGTGAGACTTGAGAACAATAATTAAAAGTCATAGATCATAGGTTAATTAATCCCCAGCTTCACATAGCACCTGGCCACCAAGGCACTCAACTCGCATGAATGGCCTGCAAATCACAGGCCAAGTAAACAGACAGTAAACAGGCTTCCTCAGCCGGGCAGTCATCCTGACAACATGATACATGCAGAGCAGTTCAGTGTATCATAGGCGCTTTGTATTCGTAATCTTTTTGTCTGCTTATTTCCCAAAGAGTTGTCTGAGCTTGCCCAGACAGGTGTTCACAACTCGTTCCATGCGTCTTCATTTGGTGACATTTAATGACCCATTAATAAATGCCGTTTAGTCCTCAGAGGCTCTGTGAGCTGGAGAATATTACGGTTCTTGTTTTAGAGATGAAGAAGCTGACGTTTGGAGAAGGTCATCGGCTTGCCAGAGTCATGTGGTGGGCAGTGGTCAGAGTCAGGATGCGTGCCGCATGGCTCACATCAGCGCCACCATTTGCTCTCATCAACAGGCACTTTCCATTAACAAGGACCCTCACCGATGCTCTGCACAAGTTACTCTAGCTCTGGTTCTCGTGAGAATACACCCAAGTCTGTAATAGCTTTCTCCTCATTTCACAGGTAAAGGGACTATAGCTCAGAAAGATCAAATGACTCACCCTAGGTCATACAACTGGTGAGTGACAGAGGCAGGACTTCAACTTGATGGCAGGGTCTCCAGAGCTAAAACTCTTAACTGCCGATTCCACAGCACCCCTGGGCTGACTCGGACTTCTGATGTTAGCTTCCTGGTCACAGTGATATGTTACCATTCTGTCTCTAACATGTCCAGGGTTTGAGGATTGCTTTCCCTTGCTAAAGTTCCCTAATATGCATGAAGAAGCAAGTAACTCCTAAATGGTAGGACTTTACATTCCCCATATGGTAGACTAGGCAGAAGAGGCGTATGTTTAGGAAGTTTCCAGAGGATATAACATTGTGTCTGACCACGGGGCTTCCAGTGATCGCTGGCTGGGAATGATCATTAGCAAACACCCACAAACCTGCCCACGTGTCTGCCCAGGACCCAGCAGAGTTTTGGATGAGCGGGAGCAGTTGGTCCAGCAGAAGTTGTGCCATACGGTGATTAATTAGGAGCAGGTGTCACAGTGATTGGAGACCTGAAGTTTGGCTGACGCTTTGCCGATGGCAAGGAAAGAAGGCACCCTTCATACTTGAGGTTGTTATGGGCTGGCAGGTGGACACTGTGCATTTGAATATTCTGGTGGCATCTCGATGGAAAAGAACAATCAAACTGGGAGTTTTGAAACATCTGGTTTTAGTCTTAGCTTTTACTGCACCTGCTTGAGGTCTTTAATTCCCTTGTCTGTAAAGTGAGGGAGGAAGGCTTTCTCAACTATTTTTATGTGAAAAAGCCCTCTGAGACATCTGATTCAGTCCTTCACCTTCAGTGAGTACCTGTCAGGTGCCTTCAGCTACACCCCGAGTTTGAGGATAAACCCAGGTGGATGTCTGGGGACTTCCCTGCCAATGAAAGCCCATCTCAAATCTCCTTGAGTTGAGTCTCCACTGCATTTTTTTTATTTACATCTTTTAAACCCTTAATACAGGGCTTGGAAAGCTTTATCTGCAAAGAGCCAGATGGCAAATACTTTAGGCATTGTGGGCTAGACAGTCATGGCTTTCATCTTAACTATTAAAGTCTGCCATCACGGTGCGAAAGCAACCATAGACAGCTCCTGGGTGGATGAGAGGGGCGCCCAGCTCCTCTGAGCCCTTGTCTGAGTGTTGTGTGCACGTGCAGTGCCAGTGTTTTTATGTGGTTGTCTTTGCTAACTACTTCTCGCTCTCATAATCCCACTGAGAAGTCCCTGTTCTCCCTCCCATTTGGGCATGTCACTCTCCCAAACTCCTCCAGGTCAAATAGCCTGCTCCAGGAAATTGGGACCTAGTTTTGGTGTTAGTGGTCATGTTGCTCATTTATTGAATTCACTCTGCTTAGAAAGTTCTATTTTCAGATCTTTGCATGGCAAGGTATTCAGGCCTCAGCTCAAACATCACCCTGCCCAAATAGGCAGTCAAGTCGTTAAAACTGCATCTCTTCATAAATCTTACTGATGGGACAATATCGAGCTTATCTGCTTTTACTTGCTTTATTGATGTACCTGACACAGAGTAGGATTTCAGGTGATGCTAGGGTTAAAATCATCTTACAGATCATCTGTCCTTCTAGAATGTGAGCTGCATGAGCAGTGTCTGTCTGGTTCCCAGCATCCAACCAATTCCTTGCACAATGAGCACATCAACTACGTGCCGAGGAAATGGATGCGTCGAGTGCCTCCCCTGGGCCAGCCGTTACACTCAGGCGTTTTACATATATTTTCTTAGTCCTGACAGCACCTCTCGGGGGGCGGGTAGGACCTGCCGTTAGCAGATGGGGAAACTCAGTAGGGGGAGTAGTGCCCAAAGTCACGTCACTGAGCCAGACCCAAACCCTGGTCTACCTGGATTCCAAGCCTAGATTCTTTGCTCTTTTATTATCTTGCCTTGTTTGTTTGGCTCCTTCTTGGTCAAAAACACCTGTTTCCTTTGCCTCTGAATATGTTTTATTTACTCTAATGGAGAATAAGATTCCTGAGGGGAGGGGGGCATTTCTCATGTATCCTTACCACACACTGCCTGGCCTTTATGCTTAGCACAGAGTGGAAGATAAATACTATTATTCTGACATTACCTGACTGGCACTGAAGGAATTCCTTCCTGTGTGTGTTAGAGCCACACGGGATTTCTATCTTTCTCCAAATGGAGTTGCTTCTAGTTCTATGTAATACCATTTCCTGATCCTTGGGGACTGAATGCACTTTGAATACTGTGAACACAAGGACTTGGCATCTCTAAATAGCAGAGTAATTACAGGTGGTACCTCCAGGGCTTGGATGGAGCTGAGGCCTCCCATTTAATTAACCCGGGGCTGTCACCAGCTGGGGACCGGCTGGTGAAGAGAGGTGAAACAGCTTTCACACTGCAATGCTGGGGTGAAGGCAGATGCCTTTTTATGTCTGTGTGGTGCTTCTGACAGAGAGCAAGTGGACACTTTGTGCTTCTCCCCGAAGGTCACTGTCCAGAGAGCTCTCAGACAGCAGGAGCCACTTCGCACACATTGTCATAGTGCTCTGTCGAGGCCTGGGTGAGGAGGAGGGACAGCGCGAAGCTAGGTACAAGGCGTGGAAGGTTTTCCCTCCATCTGTCACTAGGCACCCATTCCGGGCATTCGAGGTGAGGACCACTCATCTTTTTTTTGTCACGCACCTTCTTAACATGGGATGGAGCCACCCTCAGAGTTTTGTTCAACGAACCTCTCAAATTGCTGCAGTTTGGGCTCAGGTCCCATTCACCAGAAAGGGTGCTCACATTTTTCAACTGTGTCCCTACAAACAGCTAACGCTTTTGTATGAGAGCAGCTCACTTGCTGGTCTTAGCCTCAGAAACAGCTTTTAACTGGTTTTATTCAATAGCCACTTTCTATACCGTGTGTCAGGTTTGCTTGGTGCCAGGTGTTAAAAAAATACAGTGGTACCTCATTACTTGTCATTAATTTGTTCTGGAACTCATGACAAAGCACCAAAATCGAGTACCAAACGATGAAGCATTTTCTCTCGTGGGGTGGCGTTGTGACTCACACAAGTTGTCGCAAGTGCGACGAGTCCCGAGCAAGTGCCGAGTGCTGAAACACTTTTTTCCCGTCAAAATGCAGTGAGTACAGGGTTTGATGAGTCCTGAAGGTGGTGAGTCCCGAGGTGTGACTGTACTTACTGTTATTGCAATTATTGTAACAAAAGCAGCTAACATTTTTTATCACAATCCGTGAGCCAGGTGCTACTCTCAGTGATGAGGATGCACTATTTCTCATAATTCTTAAATTACAATATGAAGGAGATTCCATTATCAATTCTGTTGTGCAGATGCACAAACTAAGGCACAGACACATGATTCCTGGCCTTCAAAAGCTGCCTGTTGCCGTGGCCGGGTGGCTCAGTTTCTTGGAGCATCATTCTGTACAGCAAACGGTTACAGGTTCAGTTCTCTGTCAGGCACATTCCTAGATTACAGGTTCGATCCCTGGTCAGGGTATGTACAGGAGGCCGCCAATCGATGTCTCTCTCTCACATTTCTCTCTCCCTCTCTCTCTTCCACCCTCCCTTCCTCCCCCTGTTTCTCTCTCTCTAAAAATCAATAAACGTATCCTCAGGAGAGGATTTTTAAAAAGCTGCCTGTCAAATAGGGGAGAAAAGGCATGGGTACGCAAATACAAAAAAGAGGATGATAAGGGTCATATCCAAGGTGAATTTAAATTAAATATCTATCTGTTTATCATGTGTAGATGGAAGGTGCACAGCAGACAGACCGCCTGCTCCCTCCTGCACATAGGACAGACATCGCTAATTCATCACAGTGCTCTTATCTACTCTCTTCTACACTTTAGGTCCCAATATGGCCTAAGAATTTCTTTCCACAAAGCTTTCTTTTAGCTGTGCCAACTGATCGGTTTCCATCTGAAATAATTGCTTGTCATTTATGACCAATGAGCTAGAGAGATGGGAGAGAGCCATTTCCAATTGAGGCATGAAAAAGAAAAAGAAACCTCAGTTGGCATTTGAAATCTATTCTTTTGTTCATTCATTCATTCAACAGATATCAGTTGAGAACCTGCTTTCTACTTTATGCCGAGTAAGAATATGTCAATGCCTAAAATAAGGGTCCACTCTTGAGAAGGGGGAGCAGATAATTTTTAGAGCATATGTTGATATATATTGTCACATCAGATAATATGTGCTGGCAAGGAACATAGGCAGTGTAAGGATGCTGAGGGTGAGAGGGGATTGGAAGCATTATTTTAGATAGAGTGGTTAGGGAGGTACGATTTGAAGAGATGACATTTGAGACCTGGTTGAACTGAGGGGGATGATTTGAATACTGCAGGCAGCATTTGAGACAGAGTGCTCTCTGGCTTGTTGCAGAGAAAAAAGAACAGACAGAGTGCTGCTTTTAAAAGTCACCAGATTAAGTTGTCCCCATGCTTGAACTCTCCAGTGTCTTCCCTGACACAAGAATACCTCCAGAATCTTGACCTCTGTTACAGTCCCAGCAGCCCTGGCCCCCGGCCGCCTCTCTGAACCCCTCTACTCCCCATTTATTACACTGCAGCTATCCTGTCTTTTTGCTTTTGCAGATAGTTCCACCTCAAGGGGTTTGTACTTTTGAGGGTGCTGTTAGGTATTTCTTATCTTTGAGTTATTTCAGGTAGAGGCAGGGACATAACTTACCTTCTGACTCCAAGCTTTCCATGAGTCTTTTGTCTAGATACACATACAAAATCCTTTCACTGCCAGGTGTTCTGAGCTAAGCAGTAGAGTCCTAAGTCATGGCAAGTATGGCTCTTCTTTATTGGCTCTGCCTCCTGTAAGTCTGGTGGCCAGTTAGTGTCAGTGGAGTGAGTACGTGGATTAGCATTAAACAGTTGATTAATGCCAGGAAGGAAAGTCTGATAACTCCTCAAGGCAAAATTCATTTAAGAGCATAGTCTGGACATCATGATACCCTCAAGCACCTGTGAAAAGATAGAATCAATAGTCTGCAGTTTACAGATGTGTATTCTGAAGTTGCAATTCCATTAGTTAAAACCAACTTGTAAACTATAATCCTCATCCATTTATCTCTATGACCAAGAACATTATTTAGTGAGTTAGCAAGCCAGGATGTGGAGGGACATCTGTAATAGCCAGCCTTTAAGATGGTCCCCACTGGTCCTCACTTCCTGGTAGTTGTGCCCTTGCATAGTTCCATCACACATTGAATCAAGGCTATAACCAAAATAATACAATGGACAAAGTGGGACGGGATGTGGTTTTTTGAGACTAGTGATATTCATGGAGCTTCTCCCTCAACCTGTTGAAACACTTGGGCTAGAGAAAGCCAGCTGAAGGGTTGTGAGGATGTTCAAGTAGCCCTGTGGAGAGGACCTAAGTTTTGCCAAGAAGCCAGCACCAACCTGACAGCCGTGTGAATGAGCCACTTCGGAAGCAGAGCTGCCAGCCCAGTAAAGCCTTCAGATGACTGCAGCCTTGGCTGGCATCTGACTGTAGCCCACGTGACACCCAAGCCAGAATTAGCCAATGAATCCAACCACTGTTGACCCACAAGTACTACAAGAGGAAATAGGTGATTCTGATTGTTGTAAGTACTAAGTTTTGGGAGGATTTGTCACATAACAGTAGATAACGAATAGAGCATTGCTGATGCTTTAGGGGTGAACCTCTCTGTTCTTTGTTAAAGTCCAAACTCTTTGCCATGATCCATAAGGCCCTAGTGATCTGGATCCTGCCTCTCCAAACCCATCTCTTGAAAGACATTGGTATAGGAAATAAGTATTGATTGTCTATGATATCCTAGGCCTGGGGTGATCAGCGTATGCTCCCTCAACAGGGGGGTGGACTGTCCTGGGTATCTGGGAACTGAGAAGGTTCCTGGGATACAAGACTGAGTGTAAAAACTGGGCAAGTCCTAGGAAACCCAGAATAAGTTGGTCACTCTATTCCTGAAGGACACCAAGATCCTGAAGGATGAACAAAGTAATAAAGCAAGACTTGGTATGTTAGGAAAAGTCTGAAAAGGGGGCAGAATAGGAAGAAGTACATAAGGAGAAAAGATTTTCTCATGTTTATACTGTATTCCCGCACTTACAGGGAGCAAGTGCTCAACATTATTTCTCTAGTCTAGCCTTGTATTCTCATCCATGCTCACTGCATTGATGCTACTCCAGCATGCTTCTTTCCCTTTAATGGACCAGGTTTCTTTTTCTCCCAGTGACAGTTTACATTTGATATTATTCTGTATTAGTTTCAGGTGTGCAGTGTAGTGGTTAGATAATTCATTTTTAATTCAAGTTCAAGGCCTTTGCCAGTAAACATCCTGGATGCCTGGAACACCCTTTACCCTTATTTTCATGTGGCTGCCTTATGTCTAATATCACTTCCGCAGGGAGTGTGCTTTTTGACTCCAAGGTCAGAAACCAAACAGCTCTGCATGCACCGCCTCAGTGAGTCTCCATCACAGTGCTCCATTTGCATCACTCCCAGAGTACATTATTGCCCCTCAGAAATTCTCTTCGGTGTGTTTTCTGCTTGTTCTCGCTTTGTGAGAATGCAAGCCTTTTCTATTTGTTCAACACCACACCTCTGCCTGTAGCAGTGCCATCAAATGGAAAATACATTATTAATCTTGGTCAGCTCAATGGTGTATGAAGAGATTTCGGGTGGCAAACTGTGACCCAGTAGTGGGTCTCATCTTTTATTCCCAGATTTAAGATCCTGCGGTTTCTTTCTTTCGCCGTCAGGATAAAATGCCAGCTCCACAGCGTGGCCCAGGAGACCTTTGTTAACCAGACTCTGAGTGTCCTTTCCAGCTTCAGCTCTTGCCACTGTCTGCCTTTGCCTCTATGCCTCGGGCGCGTCGCCCTTGCTAAGCGTATGTGTGCTTTCTCAGGTAATATTCTTCTTGCCACCAGCTAGCTCATACTCATCCTCCAGGTTATTTTTAAAATAAAACTTCCTAGGAATTTCCTTCCTGACAACACGCAACCCAGTCCCACGACAAAGCACTTTCTAGGTGCCTCCAGAGCACCCGTCATCCGTGTCGTAGTACTTAGAACACCATCACTCACCTGCTGAACTGGCTTCCACGCCAAACTGCGAGCTGCATGGGAGCAGGGGACCTTGGGTCTTGGGTCTCAACAGATGGCTTGAGAAAAAGGAACCTCTCAGTAAACGTTAGGCTTACAGTGCAAAAGTCGGAGAAATTGTAAAGGATGAAAAAAATACATGGAAAAGATTTGTTTTAATTTCCACCATTGTGGAGTTCTCCAGTTGTATTGGTGTGGTGCCCAGGAGTCCAGCCCTTCCCCCAGTGAGGTCAGTGGGCCCCAGCAGCAACAGAACTCCTTTTTGGTGGAATCACCCAACACACAGACACGGCACGGGAGCCCTACCCACAGCTCTACTGTGATTTGTTACCTCTTTCCGCTCATTGCCTTGGAGAAATAGGCAGTGCTTACCTGTTGCCAAGGCAAAGCTGAGCAGATGGTGGATGTCCTGTGTTCTGCCAACAAGAGTTAGGAGGAATAACTAGAATTCATTTGCTTGAGACAAGCTCTAGCCAGGGATTTAACTGAGAGTTGGCAAAAGTGAGCTGTTAGCTTATGATTGATTTCTCAGTTCCAGGGGAAGAATGGTGTCTGTCTGGTGGCCCTTGTAATTATCCTAGATTATAAGATCCTTAATTAGAACCTTAATTAGAATTCTAGTAGCATCTCCCCATCCCTCAATACCCACCTTCTCTCTCCTGAAGCATCATCTGGTTTCTTTTCTGTCTCTTTACCTTGCTTTCTCTACTATGGATATTTCAAACGATCCTGTAAAGCCTCCTTTAACCAGGAGTCATATAGACGTAGAATCACAGAAGAATCTTTAAGGGTAATTTTGCTCTGTGATTTCAAAAGGCCAGCTGGTTCGTTCACTAGTGCCAGGTTGCCTTTTGAGAACCACCTAGAGAACTATGAGAAATACAGGTACACAGGTCTCATCTTGGAGATTCTGGTTCCATAGTCTGGAGCTCAGTTGTCCCTTGTGTTTTTAAAACCTCTTCAGGTGATTCCAGCCCAGCTAGACTCAGGAACCATTGGAATAGCTGAAAAACATCTGATCTTGAGTTTAGTCCCAGAGCATCCTGAGAGTGCTCTAACAGCCCCATTCACATACCAGAATATTTGAAAGAGTGCTCTTGCACACTGACCTGAGCTAGTTTTATCCCTTAAGATTATTTGGTGCTTTTCATTAATATCAGTGGCCTCCACAATTTAGAGGTAAGAGCTTATAGGTTCTTCCCCCATGATATTACAACTGAGTTGGATGCTATAGAAAAGAATCCACAGATTGATACCTCCACAAATATAAACAAGTACACAGACAAGTCCTGGCCATGGAATCTCTAATCTGATGAACGCAGGTGGCACAAGTCTCCCACATCAGTGTCCGCACTGGTGCTCTTCGGCATCCTAATCCTAGGCACCATTCTGAAGGGTGTCTCCAGGCTTTCTGGGTTCTTACATCTTTTCCTGCAGGGGTGATTCTGTTATCTCTTATGCTAATTAACCATGTTGTTTATATTGATTAGAGATAAAGGTAGCTAAACCCTGGGTGAGCTTCTATCTCTAGAGCGAGCATCTCGATAAAGATACTGAAAATGTTAACTAGCTATTCTCAGGTTATATGCTAGAACTAATTATTTTTTTAAACTTATACAATTTTTTAATTAATAAATTATTTTTAGAGCAGTTTAGGTTTACAGAAAAACTGAGCAGAAAGTACAGAGTTCTCATATATGGCCTCATCCCTTTCACCCCACATAGACAGGTTTCCCCTGTTACTAACACCTTGTATCTGTGTGGTACCTTAGTTACAAATGATAAGCCAATATTGCTACATTACTATTAACTAAAGTCTACAGTTTACATTAGGGTTCACTCTTTGTACCATACATTCCATAAGTTTAAATAAACTTATAATTCTATGTATCCACCTCTACAGTGTCATGCAAATATACTAGAACTAATTTACCTGTGTATATATAAATCATATGATCTATGTCGGAATGTGCTAAAGTGAAGGTTACCTACAACATAAAAAACGAAGACTGCGGGAAAACTGTATTTAGGTCTTTGGTGATGGAACTGTGGGAGAACATAGTAGTGACAGGCCCAACATGTGAACTTGAAACACTAAGAGGGAGAAAAGTCAGAAGCGTCGCTTCCCCGTCGCGTCGCCAAAACTTACTCCTCTCCTGGAGTTACATGAGCGGAGCTCTTTGCTCTGTCCTTTTCAGTGGGAAGTTCCAGAATGTCTTTGCCTCTCTGGCCCTCACTTTTCTCGGCGGAAAATAAAGAGAGAATAAACTAAATCATTTAAGGTTGTTTATTTAGATTTAATATTTGATAGATTGAGAAATTACCTCGTTCTTCACAAACTCATGTGCTTTCACACATACAAATCACTTTATTAACATAAATTATAAATTAGTTGATAGAATTTGCCTAAAGCAGCAGAGCAGCTAAATTGGATATAGGAAATATAATCTGTTGGATGAAATGAACTTGATTAAATTTAGAACAATTATGATCATTTTAAGTTATTTTTATTTAGTTAAGATAATCAAAAACAAGTAAGTTAAATAAAAACATCATTTTTATTATTTATAAGCATTTTTAAAATTCTGTTTCCTGACTCAGAACATTAGGTATATGTTTATTTTTGTGTTTGCCATCTTGTACACAGCAGAAATCAGTGTTTCCTAGTCCCAAATTAAGGCGTTGCCCATCCTGGGGTTCCGGCCTACACTAATGGTACAATGTATAATTTTATTCATACATATGAACTGGACAAGATACTACTGTTCCCCCACATAGTATCTAATTGGTGGTGAAGAATATGAGTTTGAGGTTGAGCCAAACAAAAAAATTTGTTCTCCCTCCTGTGTGTTTCCCCTTTACTCTCCCACTACCACCACACAATACTTCTGAACCAGAGGTGGGTTTTTCCCACATTACCAAGCTGTTCTCTGTGACACCAGCTACTTAGCACAGATCCCACAGGTTATGGGCCCCGTCCCGTGAGGCTGCCCTCCCCGCCCCAACCACAGATGCCAATCGCAAGTACTAGATCCTAGGTTATCCACAACTTCTGTTCATCTT
Organism: Macrotus californicus; assembly: GCA_007922815.1. Taxonomy (NCBI): domain Eukaryota; kingdom Metazoa; phylum Chordata; class Mammalia; order Chiroptera; family Phyllostomidae; genus Macrotus; species Macrotus californicus. The sequence goes on along the minus strand of VMDR010000871.1, from coordinate 20,597 downwards.
GGCTACAAATCGAAGATTCCCATGACACCACCCCACCACCCCCTTGGATTTGATTATTTGCTAGAAGAGCTTATACAACTCAGGGGAATATCTACTTGCATTTTCCAGTTTATTATAAAGGAAGGTGATAAAGGGCACATAGATGAATAGGCAGATAAAGAGGTACATGGGCTAAGGTTTGGGAGGGTCTTGAATGGAGGAGCTTCTGTCCCCATGGGCACGTGGATGTGTCCAACTACCTGGAGGCTCTCTGGTTCCCATGCTGTCGGGATTTTATGCAGATCTCCTGCAGACCTCCTCCCACAGGCACGGTCAATGGTGAACCCTGTTTCCAGCCCCTCTTCCCTCCCTGGAGAATGCAGGGTAGGGCTAGAAGTTCCAAGGTTTTCATTATAGCTCGATCTTTCTGCTGATCAACCTCCATCGTGAAATTATCCAGGAACCACCAAGAATCACCCCATTAGAACAAAAAATACCCTATCACCCTGAAAATTCCAAAGGCTTTAGGAGATCTGTATCAGAAACCAGAGTTAAAGACCAAACATTAGAAGAAAAGATACCCTGTGCGCTTATCATTTAGAAAAGGGTTTGGGGAGCTTTTGTGCCAGGAACTGGAGATTAGATAGACAGATAGACAGATAGACAGACAGATAGATAGATATTTCACAGAGGGTAAGACTAACCATAGATTGGAGTACTACCTGTGTGGTTAACTAACTGTAACTTTGGAGAAGCTACTTAATCACTCTGAGTTTTGATTTTCTTTTCTGACAAAAGGGGATAATAATAATAATACCTACTGACTTGTGATAATTAAATGAATAATATGAAATACTTAACAAATTACTTGGTATGTAGTTAAGTAATCAGTTCAAGTGTAAGTTGCTGTTGTCCCTTTGTCATCCTGTTCCGTCCATGGCTGTACAATACTTGTAGAGATGTGGGCCAAGAGAGCCAAGTCTGGTAGTTCTATTTACTCTTTTAGCAGCTTTATTGAGCGATGATTCAGAGATCATACAAGTCAGACATTTGGAGTGTAAAATTCACAGATGTGTGCAACCATTGCCCTAGACAATTTTAGAAGATCTTTATTATCCCAAAAAGGAACTCTATACCCTTAACGCTGTTCATTTTTGGTGATACTTATAGATCTGACATTTATGGTGATATCTTGAGCTAACTGCTTCCAGAGTTGTTTGGTGATTCCTTTCCCTGTGAAAGGCCACTTTTCTGACAGCTGTGAGCAGTTGGTCTGTTGTGGGTTAATTCTCATGCACCCACAAACGTGGCCATCTCAGAAGCTGCCCCTAGCTTTTGATTTTTACTTATAGTCAGAATAGGTGGCCACCTATTCCGCTGGTTGGAGAGGTTCTAGGATAAGTACTCTACAAAAATGTCTCTAGCATCAGTTTTCTTGGCAAAAATATTTCTGTGTGGATTGGCTTAGTGTGTCTGGGCCACTAAAACAAAATATCATGGACTAGGTGACTTAAACAACATTTATTTCTCAGAGTTCTACAGGCTGGGAAGTCCAAGAACATGGCACCAGCAGTCGGAGTCTGGTGAAGACCTACTTCCTGCCTCCTATCTTTTGGCTGTGTCCTCACTTGGCAAAAGGGCAAAGGAGTTCTCTAAAGACACTAGTCCCATTCATGAGGACTCCACAATCACCTCCCCAGAGCCACACCCCAACATGCGATCATATGTTGGAATAGGTTTCCACATATGAACTTAGGAGAACACAAATAGTGTTAGTCTATAGCATCCAGTCCTACTCCCCCATAATTCATACCCTTCTCTAATGAATAATAAATACATTCATTCCATCCCAATAACCCCAAAGATCTTAACTTGTTCCAGTACCAACCTTAAGTTCAAAGTCTCATGCAGATAGCATCTACAACAGATATGGGTGAGACTCAAGGTGTGATTCATCCTGAGGCAAGTCGTCCTGAAGAACGGCCTCTGACATGTGTTGAGATGGCTGTACATACTCCTATTGTCATCAAATGGCTGCTTGGCCACAGCATTGTTATTTTTTTCATTATGGACAGGCTGACAGTTTTCCAAGTCTTTAAGGTCTTTCTTTGTGCTTGCCAGTTTCGTCTTTAAGTCATTTCTCTTTTCTTTCATTTAAGCAGTCAGGAAGAGCCAAGTTGCACCTCCAACACATTGCTTAGCAGTTTCCTCAGCTAAAGGTCTGATTGCAGCACTTGCAGAGTTTCCCTATTAGTAAACACTAGTGACTAGAAGACAAACACAATTCAGTCAAGTTCTTTGCCAATTTATAACGAGGATCACCTCTCCTCCTGTTCCCAGTAACAGCTTCCTCATTTCTTTCTGACTTCTCACCAGAACTGCCTTTAAAGTTTCATTCACGGTGATAGGCTTTTTCTAGCACATACCTCAAAATTCTTCTAGCCTCTATTTATTACACAGTTCCAAAGCCACTTCTACATTTTTAGGTGTCTGTTTCACCATGGTGCCCAGCCCTCCATATCAATTATTGTTTTAGCTGGGGTTCTCTAGAGAAACAGAACCAACAGGAGATGATAGGTAGGTAGGTAGATAAAGAGATTTATTATGATAAATTGGTCTAGGCCCTGGCCGGGTAGCTCAGTTGGTAAGAGTCCCGATATGCCAAGGTTGCAGGTTCAGTCGCTACTCAGGGCACATACAAGAATCACTTGGTGAATGCATATATAAGTGGGACACCAAATCAATGTTTCTCTTTCTCTCCCTTCTTCTCTCTCCAAAAATCAATCAATAAAAAAATTTTAATTGACTTATACAATTATGGAGGCTTAGAGGTCCTGAGATCCGCCCTCTCCAAGTTGGAGACCCAGAAATGTGGGAGGTGTAATTCCGTCCAAGTCGGTAGGACTGGGAACCCAGAGTGTGGACAGTAGAAGATTCACATCTTAGCTCAATCGATCAGGCAGGAAGGACTGAATTTTTCTTTTCTTTGCCTTTTTGTTCTATTCTGGCCCTCCAAAGACTGATTGATGACCACTCACATTGGGGCGGCAGAGGGAGGGGGAATAGCTTTGCTGAGTTCACCAATTCAAATGCTGCTTTTATCCAGAAATACCCTCACAAACACACAGACATATTGTTTAGCCAACTACCTGAGCCACTTCAATCCAGTCGCATGGATATGTAAAATTCCCCATCACACCGATGATTTCTTTCTTTCCTGTTAGGGCAATGACTTTCACTCATGTCCTTGATGGGAGGCTTTCAAGACTGCAAAGGTTATTGGTTAAAGCCCCTGTAACTGCCAAGTTAACCATGTAAGACAGAGAGTGGGCAGATCTTTTCTAAATACTTCAGAGAAAAGAAACACAACTTAAGGAAGAATATAATGGGAAAAACAACCATCAAGTCTAGCCTTGTTTTAAGAGACAGATATATTTAGATTCCAACCAAATGTATTGGTAATGTTATCAGTAATGATCTGTGCCAGGAAACATGCTAAATTCCTAACATGATATCTCATTTAACCCTCACAACCATCTGTGTGCTGTGACAGTTGTTGGTAATTTACAACCGAGGAACCTAAAACATAATTTTATGTAAATGTTTCAAGAGTGCATAGCTAGTCCGTGTTAGCAGTGCTAAGGAAAAGTCTGACCAGTCCAGTTTCAGGGCGTCTGGCCTTACACCCACTGTCTTTTGTCTTTGCTGCACTCTTGAGTTTCTTGGACAAACCCTTTTTTTCCTTTCTAAGTAACTGTTTCTTAACCCATCACGAGGAGATATAAATTTTATACCATCTGCCTTACTGAAAATAAGAAGGAATGAATGACTGTCAACAGTTATGTGAGTAGAAGAGATTATCCTTGACTTAATCCGACCCCCTTAAAGAATATTCTTTCAAGTGTTGAGCCAAGTAAAACGTTCCTTTATTATATAGGCCAAGGTCAATCTATAAGTTGGTCATCTGTCACAACTAGAGTTTTTCAGAAGTCTTGAAACCTGTTTGCACAGCGTGAACATGAGATAAATATTTTCCAAGTGAATAAACTCAGTTCAATTATGCTGTTAACTTTATGCCCGTAGAGGCAGCTCTCATGTCCACTGAGTTAGTCGGGACTGTCTTGCTTGAGAGAAAAGCAGAATCCCAACTTAAATTGACTTACAAAAAGTGGAAATTTTTTGGCCCATATAAATGGAAAGTCCCATAATGAGCCCCTTCAGGTACGAGCGGGGTTAGTTAAAAATAAATAAAAAGATTTTTAAGTGACTTACACAATTATGGAGGCTTACAGGTCCTGAGATCTGCCCTCTCCAAGCTGGAGACCCGGAAATGCGGGAGGTGTGATTCAGTCCATTCAAGAATAATCTATGGGCTATTCTTGCTTCTGTGTGTCTGTCCGTCTCTGTGCTTGTTTTTCCTCTTTATCGGCTTCATAGCATACCTTTCCCAGCAAGTCCAGAAGAGTCCTGGAATTATCATTGATTTGAGTGGGCTTTGGGGCTATTCCTGAGCCCGTCGCTGAAACAAGACAATTCAGTACCCTGACTGGCCAGGTCTTGTGTCCCCTCCATTCCTGTAGCTGATGGGTCTAATCAGTCTCTGAAAGGCCTGGACTGACCATGAGGGAGGATGGTTTTAAAGGAGAAGTCGGTACCAATTGAAGGATGCTGCACAGGCAAGGGTGAAATACTTACTTGCTCAACTTTGAATCATCTCTTCTCTGGGATAAAGAACTTAGCATTTCAAATGACAAAATGCAGAGCCCTCTTCTCTGAATAACTTTAAAGGGTTTGTGTTTCCTCTAAAGGATTGTGACCAAGATGTTGAGTGATGTGTAGACTAAGTAAGAAATTGCTGAAGGGAGTTTTCTTAGGGTGTGTATATGTATGTGAGGTGATGGGAATAATTGTTATAATCTTGGAGCAGAAAGGTCAAAATGGAGAGGCGAGTGCTTCTTTAAGGTTTTAGAAGGAATGAATGGGTATGAAAAAGTAGACAGAGTTAGAATGAATGTAAGGTAAAACTTTCTGTTAATTCATATTGTTCCCTGGTATTCTAGAAAGCTATGACTGGAGAAGCCCTTAATTATTTAAGTTAACTATGTAGCATTTGATATGTGTCAGGCAGTGTTCTATAATGTAAATCTTAATTCATTTATTCCTGAGGGCTAGGTAGTATCATTATCCCCACTTTCCACGAGAAGAAACAGCCTAGGAAACTTAAATAACTAGCTGAAAGCCACTCAGATGCTCAGTGGTAGATTCAGAAAACACTGGCGGCCTGTGCTCTCAGTCATTACGGTAGGGGAACTTGGACAACTGGAAGATAAAGTCAAGGACGTGTATAAAGCAGAAAAATAACACCAGTTGGAAAATGAGAGAACAAATACAATTAATCATTCTAGAATGGCCACCACACCACAAAGGAGAAAAATGTCAAAGACGTAACACAGGAAGAAGATTCCTAGACACAGCGAAGATGTTGCTTGCTGATCAAATCTTCTGCTTCATTATCATCAAGGTCCAAAGCAATAAGATAAGAAGAACTCATAATTCCTGAGGAGGTGAAAGGAGTAGAGAATTCAGAAATAGAAATCACAATAACACCAGGCATTAGCTAAAATTAGAACAGCATGGAAAGAAATAAGAGGTATAAACTTTCATTTGTAAACTGAGTAAGCCATGGGGATGTAGTGTGCACCTCAGGGAATATAGTCAATAATGCTGCAATACCTTTGCTCGGCGACAGGTGGGTACTAGACTTAGTGTGGTAATCACAGAGTAAGGTATATGCTGATAAGTGTTGAATCACTATATTGTACAACTACAACTAATATTATGTTGTGTATCAGCTATATTTTGATAAAAAATTAAATAATATGCTTTAAAAAACTTATGCATATTAAAGAGAAAAATGAATTATGCAAAAATGATGTTATTGTTAAAGTGAAAAAATAATTTAAAAAAATAAAAAGATTTGAGGGCAAATTAGTTTCACCTAGGTTTCTCTACCAAGCCAAGTTATTAATCAAGGGAAAAGGTACAGATGTAAAGTTGCACAAAGAATGTACCTATGAGCATCCTTCTGAGGAAGTTGTGGAGGGTGTATTCTATGAAACAGGGAATGAGTCAGGAGAGGGAAGACGTGGGATCCAGGAAAGAGGAGACCTGACCCAGAAGAGAGAGAATTTTTCTGAAAGATAGCAAAGAAAATGTCCTAGGGCAAAAACTGTTCCACAGTCCTAGAGTGCACAATTTCTTTAGAGACAGGTTTGCTAGAAAAGGGTGAAACAAATAATTACCTGGTGCAGTTGGCTACACTGAAAGAGAGACAGCAAAAGAAAACAATGAGGTAATTATTAACTTCAGGAAATATACACAAACATATGCAAGAAATGTCACCATAGCTCACACTTTCTCAGGAAACACCATTCCCTTACATTAATACTCATGAAGGCATTTTGCAGATGTAGTTAACATTACAATGAGTTGACTCCAAGAAAAGGAGAATAGCCTGATAATCTGGGTGGTACTCAGCAAATTCAAACTGCTTTACCTGAGGAAGAAGAAATTCTTCCTGTGGACTACAAACTCACCTCCTGCCCCAGAGTCTCTAGCCAGCGGGCCTGTCCTACAGATTTTGGACTTCCAGCCCCCACAATTACTAGTTCCTCAAAATAAATTTTCTTGTGTGTCTTTGTGCATCTTTGTGTGTATTTTCATATATATATTCATATTCACACATACTCAAGCAAATGAATACATATATGAAGATGTTCTCTGTTGGCTTGAAGAGGGAGAAAGGAGCCATGAGCTGCAGAAGGCAAACTTTAGGAGCTTGAAAACTCAGGAGACGGATTCTTCCTCCCTTGAGCATCCAGAAGAAACGCACCCTTGATTTTAGCCCAGTGAGACCCACTTTGGCCTTCCGACTTCTAGAACCACAGATAAGGAATCTGCGTTGTTTTAAGCCGCTGAGATTCTGATAGACTGTAACAGAATGAAATATACTGTGCATCATCTCCCACAATCCACGGTGCCTTCCATGTTGTCATACTCCGCTTTCTACCTGAGGGACCTGAAACATGGAGGCATAGCGTGACTTAGCCCAGACCAGGGAGTGGCTGTACTAGATAGGACATGCATCTAGTTCTTGCAACCAGCCAGTCCAGGGTTCTGTCTTCCTCAGGCACACAGCCTCAGTACACTCAGAAGCTGACTGTCTGTCTCTTCAAGGACAGCTCTAGTTTTTATGCATTCATAACAAAACAAACAAGAGGAACAATAAGGAAAACAAAACTCCTTGGTCTTCTAGCTGATGCTTGCTTTGTTGGTGAATGCCCTGTTAGGCAGCACTGGGTGATTAATTCTATAGTTCACCACTGTGAACCAACAAGGAGGTCTCGCCAAGATGCGCCAGTCTGTAAACACCAGCGATTGATCGATGCCACTTGGACAAAGCACTGACTTCTTTTTATACAAAGGCCTTTTTTGAACCTCTTTCTAACACTCAACAAACCACTGATCCTGGAAAAGGCATTTCGAATTCCTGAGTGAGTCTCCCATTCTTTTGAAAGCAGTAGTTTTTTTTTATGTTTGAAAGAATGAATATATTTTACACTTTTTCATAAAAATTACCTAAATTATAATAGAATTTTTCTTTTTATAGTTTCTATAATTATGATTGATGATAGATAACACAATTTCAGAAATTAATGAAGCAAAGCGTGGCATATAATTTTAAATTGTAGTGTTAAGTTGTGACTTTTAAATTGATCCTACATTTGAATCAATATATTTTAAAATCCAAAGTAATTCTTTCTGTAGAATTCAGTTTTAAATGGAATGTATGTATGGCTCTTTTGGGAACATAAAACCATTAGAGATCTTCACATTGTTTTGCCTGTTAGACATCCTTGTCTTTTGTAAAATGTTTTTTAATGGAAAATTTCAAATACATAAAAAAGCATCTGATGTAGTATTATACTAACCCCCTATGCACCCATTAACCACTTCCAACAGTCATTGATTCAGTGTATTTTGTCTTATTTACCTCAATTTATTTACCCCTACCTCACTGGATTATTTTGAAGCAAATTTCTAGAGTTTCAAATGATATTTGGGGAATAGATTTAATTTGGGGGGTGGGGAATGAAATGTTTTCTATTTATCAAAGGGAATCATTTATATCAAAGCAAGATTTTGATAAGTTTTGTCACATTTTATTTTCTGAGAATTAGATGCTTCTACATTTCTTCAAAGCATTTCTAAAGTATACTATCTTATTAGTTAGATCATCGCATTGAGCTCTTGCTGTATGTCAGGAAGAGTACTAAGCTTGATGATACAGGTGTGACTAAGATGAAATTCTAGTGCTTACAAAGTCATTAGTAGGGTGAACAAGTACATATAGGAATGTGTGATGGGAATAATGATAAAGTCATAGGAGATTGTGTAATGGGAATATTGAACCCAGTCTCAGATGGTGATGAGAGGTGTAAAAATGACAGATGTCTAAATAGAGACTAGACAGGTAAACAGGGCTAAGAAATAAGGAGGTTGGGGTGGGAGAGAGCTCATGATCTGCTCAGAGAGAAGAGCTCTGTGCAGGTCTGTGCACGGGGAGTTGTATCTTGTACCCATGGCTACAGGGAGGATGCTGAAGGGCCAAGTGAGAAGAGGTGAGGCCAGAGAGATGAGCAAGGAATTTGGATTTTATCTAAAGCTTGGGTAGAGTCTTTAAAGGGTCTAGTGTGCTGACAAGACATGTCAGGGAGCGTGTGGTCCTTGTGTAACAGTGAGGAAAACTCTTCTGAGAGACTTCATCACTAGTTAACAACACCAGACAGTTAGTCGTACCCACCCCTGGTCCTCTGGCCTTCTAACTTCACGTCCAAGGCGTTGCCATCTTCCTCTGTTTTTTGTTCTGTGTTTTTTATTTACATGTTTTAATCAATGAAGGCTGCCAGTAATTCCCTTGGTTGCAATCATGTTGTCTTTGTCATTAACCCCTGGTATAATGGGACATAAAGCTGAGAAGTAAGACTCCTGAGTCCAATTTCCTTGGCAGAAATCATTGCAGAACTATTCAAACCATTGATAATCGGCTGGTTAGTCTGCAGTGCTCTTTCCCCTGGGCTGTTATGTCTGTTGTCTTATATCCGGAAATTAGGATGCTGAGTGTCAAGCCCAAGGACTTGGGGGCAGTGCACTTTTACTGGGGAAAAAGATTAGGTGTGACCTAGAGGAGGGAAGAACTCAGGGACATGAGAGAGGCAGTCTAGCTCCATGAGTCTGGGGACTTCAGAGATCTTTCCTGCTGGAGTACTAGGGATAAGCAAATGAGAAGAGGGGAGTATTGGCTTATTTTCCTGGTCACTGCTATGGAGCAGGCATCAGTAAACTGCATCCCATGAATCGACCTCAACTCACTGCCGGCCTTGGTAGAGACAGCTTTATAGCAACACAGCCATTCTTATTCATTTACACGTTACATGTGGCTGCTTTTATGCTACATGGCGGAGTTGACTAGTTGCAACAGAGAGAGTATGACCTACGGAGCTTAACACATTTACCCTCTGGTGTTTTACAGAAAAGTTTGCCAAACTATGCTATTGAGGAAGGGTCCCTGAGGATAGATCTTGGAGTAGATTGTGCTCTGAAATCTGCAAAGCACTCTTAAGGACAGCGTCTATAGGGGTTCACATTAGATGTGTACACATAGAGCCTTAGTTACTACAGGGCTGAGGGGTTCCTTGACCCTATAAGTTTGCTTCGGATGAGATATTTGAAGAAGCTTTTTTCCAATTCCTTAAACCGCATTTCCCTTGAGACTGCCGAACATGAGTTTACTGGTGGAACAAGGGCACCTCTTACTCTCTAGGGACTGGTGAATTTCCACTCCCGTGTGGCCTTTGCTTTATGGCATTGGAGCAATGAACAGAGCTTTCTCTTCCAGCTGTGAGGCATCTGGCTTGGATCCCTCCTCTCCTCTCTGCTTCAGTAGCCTTGATGTTCCTGCTGTGTGTTCTGAACAGGGCTGGCATCCATCTTCCCCTCAGCGGTGCCGTTACAGGCGCTGCCGGACCCACAGCAGCCCAATCCATCTTCCTGCTGGCTCAGTGGGCTTGCCCTCTGGGTGCCTGCCTGCCCTTGGGGAGACAGCAGAGTTGGAGTTTTGACAACAAAAGCTCACAGAACTATACACTAACTCAATTTCATTAATTCACCTCTTGCGGTGCCTGTTCTCAGCATGTATGAAGAGAGAAGGCTGAATGAAATGCTACTTAAGTCATTGAAAGGTCTTCCCTGGCCCAAAATATTTGATCTACTGACCCTGCTGTGGCACTTGAACTATCCCAATTTGGATTAAGAAACCAAAAGTACTTATTAAAATGATAATGCTTCCCTATGCCGCGTTACTCAGCCAGCCACTAGCTGCCACTTAAGCTAAACATGAATGACTCGAATGGAGTAACAGGAGAAATCAGAATCTCCAAGTAAATGAGACAAGTCAGCTTTGAAAGGGAGAGGAATCTGAGGAATGCTGGGAACAGACAGGCCCAGCTGACACATTCAGAAGGAAATGCATAGATACTGCTACAAGGAAGAGAGGTTATAAATTGGAGGAAAAAGCTTTCCTCCAATTTATATTTTTATGAGTGTAACAAAATATATACAAGGCCTCTCCTGTCAGAGGCCTTGTATATAGCTCCCCGCCCCATGCCTTACAAACATTATTATTGTTTGTGATGTGAGAGCGGTGGGAAGTACTAGAGCAGGGGACCAATTTTTCATGAGTTAGGACAGTGGTAAGGTGCGAGATTAGATGATCATGGAGAAGCCTTAAAGTTTGGGTCTTAATCCTAAAAGCAAATGTTCTGCCACTATCTGCCTGTGTCCCATACTCTTTCTGGAGTTTCTGTTTCCCAATTTGGACCAGATAGTCTGTTTGCTTTTCATTCCACAATCAAGTTGAGTTGGAAGAGGCAAACTTGTTGACAGATGAGACCACGGGGGACCAGAGAGAGTCTCGACTTCCTTGGATACTGTGGAGAGGGATTAACAGCGTCTGGGACTAGCATCTAGGTCTGCTGTTCTCACATCCCAGTCTTCCCAGACTGTGCTCTGGAAAGTACTACTTCTGCAGATATCGATAGGCTCTCATGTGGAGAAAAGGGCTCCGTGGTTAAATATGTTTGAGAAATAGGATTAGAAATGTGAGCTATGTACGTATCTAGCGGTCTTGGAACATGAGGTCTAGCCATTTAAATAGATATTTATAAAGAACCTCGTAGAAGCTATTATGCCAATGGCTGAAAGTATAGTCATGAACAACAGAGAGACGGTCCTTGTTTCCATGGTTTGAAAATCTCCTCCCCCATCAGAAGGTAGATATTGATCACATAATCAGACAAATGTGTTTACAGACCTACTAGTGCTGTACATGGAGGCAATTCACTTCTCTGGGAGCATACGTCAAAGGGCCCTGGCAGTGCAGTGAGTGGTTCAGATGACCTCCGGGATGAAAAGGTTCTTGAGCCAATAACTGAAGGGTAAGTATAATCTAGCTAGGTAAAGAGCAATCCAAGCAGAGGGACAGCATGTACCAGAGAGCGCGTAGTACATTAGAGCAGAAGGTTCCAGTTAGAGTGACAAGGTCCGTTGATACTTCCCTCAGCTCATTTGGGAGCATCATTGACAAAAACACAGTCCCACCCCAAAAAACAACCCCTTTCTGGAGTTAGCATTTCTCCCCAGACTTCCAGGACTGTGCAGCAGCTATTTGGGGCTATTCTACCTCCAGTGACCAACTCTTACTGTGTGGACTGTGCATTTCACACACACACACACACACACACACACACACACACACATTTTCTTTCCTTCGTGCCATTTATTTAAGGGTACATCTGGAGCCCACTCATTAGTAATGCCTCCTTAAGCAAATACCAAACTTTCATATGTTTGAGAGGTAATTCTGGATTTCATACTCTTTTCTGTGGGTATTTCTATCTATTCGTGTGTCAATATAATCTTAATTACAGGGTTTTAATATCATGTAACACTATTCTTTTTTCCTTGTTTTTCTTTTTCACATGTTCCTAGGAAGCTCTTGGTTGTCAGACCAAGTCTTCCTGCCACCAAATTATATGTTTTCATCTAGTGTGTTTTCCTGGAAGGTTTTGTGTCCCTTTGTGGATTACATTACTGCAGAGAAGTGTATTGCCAACCTTTCTGTGCTGGTCTTTGTGTAAAGTGCAAGAAAAGTGGGCAGATGAGAGTCCTGACTTCACTGAGCTCAGAATAGAGCCCTGGTCGTTTCCCAAACATGGACTGCACAGGGACTGCAAGCATCGTGAGCTCTCCCTGCTCACCTGTGTTTCCGGGTATCCCACAGACCGATAGACTCTGAGTACAACCAACAAACCAGGTCATCTTCTGTGTGGCTGGAGGATGCTTGCTCATCCCCCCAGTGCTCGTCATGTCATAAGTCAGATATTGTGGGAACTGAAAGTGGCCCCAGAGGTTCTAACCCTGTCTGCCCACTTAATCTGTGCAGCAATTTAGGCCTAGATGTGATGCGATCTTAAAATTGAGTCAGTGGCTTATTTGGTCAGGAACTCAATGTACATTTTTTTTAAAGATTTTATTACTTTATTGTTGTTCAGTTACAGTTGTCTGCATTTTCCCCCCATCACTCCCCCCTCAATGTACATTTTTAATTCCATCGTATGTTTCTCTCCATTACACCATGCAGAGACCTCATTGAATAAGCTCATATCTCATGATTAAAATGTGTAAAATTAATTTAATTCACATATAAACACTTTAAAATCATTCACTAGGCTTGGGTTGCTTTCATTCAATATTTTCAAGACTGTTCCTAAATTTATTCATTATCTAATTGTTCATACATTTATTCATTTTATTGGTGCATCACATCTATTGAGAATTATGTGTTGTGGTCGATATAATAAAATAGCCAACAATGAACCTGTATTCAAATGATTTATAATTTAAATGTTTGTGTAAAATACATCCACGTGAGGTATTAATAATCTCCAGTTGACACAATGTATAAGACAAATGATTCAAGGAGTGTTACAAGGCACTCCACTGCTAGATTGGTAAAGCAGATAAAGTGCGGTCAGTGGGACTAGGAGTAGTTACAGGATGTCCTGCAGAAGAGGTGGTTATTTTATTTGGCTAGGTACTGAGGGGATGGTGAAGGGCATCTATTGGCAGGAGATATAATTGCTACATATAAACCTAGCATTTTGAGAGGCAGTGAGAGATCTTTCCTCATCTGTCCTTTAAAAGAACTTTTCTTTTTCTTTCTAACCATGAATGAGGTCTGCCTGGAAAAAGTCCAGCCATTGATAATGTAACAAGAATGGTTTACAGGACGTCAAGTTAACCTGGCAGCCAAGGAGAGTGGACTGGAATGCTCATGCATGAACAATGAGGACTTCACTGTACTAGTCAGTGGGGGTGGTAGATGCCATTGAGTGAGCGTGTGTGCTGTGTGGCCATCACATTCAAAATGAGCAAGTAGAGCAATGGATCTGCATCAAATTTGGGGTTAAGTTTAAACATTCCTCTGTGGAAACTATTTGGATGATTCAGAAGGCTACAGCTATGGGCCACTAGTGATTGGCAACACGCCCACTGATGCATCACATCTCACACAGTTTTTTGGCGAAACATCTAATCACTCAAGTGACTCAGCCCCCCTATAGCCCAGATTTGGCTCCCTGCAACTTCTGCCTTTTCCCAAAACTAAAATCACCTTTGAAAGGAAAGAGATTTCAGACCATTGATGAGATTTAGGAAAATACGTTGGAGCAGCTGATGGTGATTGGGAGAAATGTATGAGGTCCCAAGGTGCTACTTTGAAGGGGACTGAGACGTCATTGCCCTATGTACAATGTTTCTTGTGTCTTCTTCAGTAAATATCTCTATTTTGCCTATAACGTGGCTGGATACTTTCCGGACAGACCTTGTATATCTGCTCTGCAACAACTTTTGTCTTTTCAAACAATGAAAATTATTCAATAAAAGTTATTGATAAATATACTGCACAAATAGAAGAACCTTCCTAGAGAATTAACATCACTGAGGCATGCGGTACTTACTAAAAAGTACATTTTTCAGACCACTGAAGCTTACCCTCTAAAAGTCAAAACTTTTTTTTTAACTTTGCTCATGTTGGATATAAATCATTGCATAATAAATTTTAGACTCCCTCTTTATAAAGAAGTTACCACACAATTTTTCACGTCTTCCCAGTGCTTACAGCTGTCATAAGAAATAAGTGTTCTTGTACTCCAAACACTTGACAAGCAGCTGGATAGCTGTTTGTCCTTCAGCTCAGTTTCCTTCGATGGCAATGCAGGTGAATTTCTTCCATTATTTTAGTTTGCCTGTCTCCTCTCACTGTATCTTGTTATATATTCCAGTGTTTTGGGTATCTATTTTTAACAATCAACCTTCTTTTCTAAACTGTTACTTCTGTGCTTTCGGCTATAAAAATAAATGGGAAATGGCTTGGAGAAGGCTGGCAGTGTAGGGAAAGGGGCAGTACTGTGAGTCGTGAGAACAGGGTTTTATTAACAGCTTCGCCAACAAGTGGACGGTAGAACCTCGAGAAGATTGCCTTCTCTCTCTAGTCCCAGGTTTCTCAGTCAGAAAGGAGCCCAGATGCAATGACTTACAGTTTTCAAACCTTTCAGGGGCTGCATTAGTTAGGGGCTCAGTGAAGTGAATTTCTCTCCCACCATGCTTTAACCAGCCTGTCCTAGCTTGTCTTTTGTATCTTGAATATTTGTATAGAGAAGTGTTCCATAACTTTTTTCTTTTAAGTTGTGAATGCCACTGAATTAGAATGGTGATGGCTATGGTTTACTCATTATTAAATACTTCTGTGTTCCTCAATCTACCCTAGGGGTGTGTGTGTGAATACCCACATATATGCCTATATATATATATGCTCTAAATTTCACAAATTATTATAGGATAGTAAAGTCCTATTATCTTCACTTTATATTTGAGAAAACTGATCTCAGAGTTTCAGAAACATTCCTAAGACCACACAGGCCAATAAATGATAAAAATATAATTCTAGCTCCGTGCTGTAAGACTGGGGGGAAGTTTCACTTTTTCTCCTAGCGTGACCTCTTTCACTTCTGCAGGACTCCTGTGCCGGATGTGGTGTGATTGTATGTAAACTAAGTGTGGAAGGACCTCAGAGTGAAGTGCTGTCCCCTGAGGAAGCTGTGTTAGCTCTGCGGTGTCTGGCCATGCTTCCCCCTGACTTTTCCTCCTCTTTTTCCTTTGGTTCATGACCATGCTCTGAACATAGCTCCACCCACAGAACATCTAAAACGAGCAACTCATTTATGGTTTAAAACGTTTATAGATGCATCAATCAACTATATGGGAGGCCATGAAGAGAGAAAGAATATGGTCTTGGGGTGGAGGAGGAATCCCAAATACATGCCTAAAAATTATAAATGCTTCTCTGGAAAAAAAAATAAATCACTTTTTCACTTTGGAAACTAGATCTCCTATGCAGTGTGTGAATTTCCACCCCACAGTGAACTTTGCTGTCTTTTCAGTGTTTTACCTTCCCTTTGCCAGTGTCGCAGGAGAAAGCTGCCTCTTCCGTGGGCAGGAAGGAAGAAGTCAAATAATGAACTGAAACCAGAGAATGGGAAACACGCGAGTGTGAGCGTGCGCACACCTTTGTCTCCAAATAGCAGTAATTACTAGTTCTCTCACTCTTCCTACCCTGAGCTGTCAAACTGCTCGCCTGTCTTTAGAAAAACCAACAATGGCTAATGTTCTGGCTTCTTCAACGAAAAAGCTCCAATTTAAGAGAGCAACCAGGAAACGTTCAGCTTCTCTGCCCCCAGTCACCTACCTGGCTTTCAGCCTAGAGCTTTGATTTTTTCCTTCCTTGTCGTCAGATAGTGTGAGGGCTAACTTGACCTTCCACACTTCAACAGAGTACCTTCCTGTCCTCTCCTGATTGTCTGACCTCTGGTTTCCACAACCAAGCCTGACCGGGGTCTCCATGCCAAACTTTCTTGACCTCCAGCAGGACAGTGTGCCCCTGGGAGAGCCGGTCCTCTCTCCGGCTTTGTGTTTCAGGGACTCATGCCTTGGAATTTCTGAGCGTCTTTTACAATTCTATGAAGCTCCTTTCCTCCAAAACACCATTTTCTTTAGAAGTGCGTAGTGGCTGACAGCATAGAATAGAAAGTCACATTCACACTAAATCCTACCCGAGTCTCCTAGGCAGAGTTACCAAACCTGGGCAGTACTGTGGTACAATAATCATGGGATTATGAGTCATATAAACTTATTTCAAATCCAAGATGGATCTCTACTACCAGTTATATATATGTTCTTGAGAGAGTGTTATTTTTTTATTGAAGGAACACTGGTTTATAACATTTTGTAAGTTGTAGGCGTATGACAGTGTAATTGAGCATCTGTATATACTACCTCATGCTCACCCCCTGAGGTCTTAGTTTCCATCCTTCGCCATACAGTTAGCCCCCTTTACCCATTTTGCCTGCCCTCCACCCTCCCCTTTAGAAAAGAACTACCATATGATCCAGCTTTTCCACTTCTTACTCTTTTCTCAAATAACAGCTTAATGGAGGTAAAATTCATATGCTAGAAATTCACCTTTAAAAAATGTACTATTCAGTGGTGCTTAAAATACTCAGATGTGCATCCTTCACCACCATCGATGTTCTGACTATTTTCATCATCTCAGAAAAACATCCTTACTCATTAGTGGCCACTCCTCATTGTAGCTCCTCCAGTCCTCAGAGCCACGAATCTGCGACCTGTCTATTCTGGACGTTGCTATAAATGGGATCATAAATTATGGTCTTTCGTGTCTGGATTCTTTCACTGGTGTTTTCAAGGTTCATCTGTTTTGTAGCATATGTTAGTGTATCATTTCTTCATACCACAGAATAACACTTGATTGTGTGGGTACCACATTTTGTTTATTCGTCAGCTGACAGACATTTGGGCTGTTACCATTTTTGACTGTTTGTATAGTGCTGTTTTGAATATACTGTACAAGTGTTTGGGTGGACATGTTTTCAGTCCTCTTGGGTATGTACCAAGAAATGGAATTTCTGGGTCATATGGTAACTCTATGTTTAACTTGTTTGGAGGCGTGCCAGGTTTTTTTCCAACGGGCTGTGCTATTTTACACTCCCACAAGCAATGTATCAGGGTTGTAATTTATCCAGATACTCACCAACACTTCTTATTTTCTGTTTGCCTTTCAAGTAAGTGTGAAGTGTTTTGTTGTGGTTCTGATTTGTGTTTCCCTAATGACCTATGACATGGAGCATCTTCTGTGTGCTTTATGGACATTGCATGTCTTTGAATCAAATGTTGATTCAAATACTTTGCTTACTTTTAAATTACGTTGTTTATCTTTTCATTGTTAAATTGTAAGAATTATTTATATATTCTAGATAAAAATTCCTCATTAGATATATGATTTGCATATATTTTCTCCCATTCTGTGTGTTGTCAAGCTTTTTAAAGATTTTGGTAAAGCCCAATTTATATTTCTTTTGTTTTTGTTGCTTGTGTTATAAATATTATATATAACAAGCAGCTGGCTAGTCCAGTGCCATGAAGATTTACCTGTGTTTTCTTCTAACAGCTTTACTTTCAGTATTTATGTTTAGGTCTATGATTTCTTTTGTGCTAGTTTTTGCAGGTAGGGTGAGGGAAGAGCCCAGCTCCTCCTCCTGCTCCTTTTTCTTCTCTTTTTGCATCTGTTATAAGTCGTACCAGCATTACTGGTAGAAAAGCCCATTCTTTCACCATTAAATTACTCGGTATTTTTGTCACAAGTAAACCAGAATGTGAGGTTTTATTTCTGAACTCAGTTTTGTTCAGTTGATCTGCATGTCATTCCATGCCGGTACCACTCTGTGCTGGTCACAGTTGTTTTGTAGTGGATTTTGACTACGTAGGGTCCCTTGCATTTCCACGTGTTGTATAATTAGCTTGTCAATGGATGCACACAAAACCCCCAACAGTTTTAAAGTTCACACAGTGATGGTCCGTAGTTTCAGTGTAAAAGTCTTACGTTTCCTTTGTTAACTTTACTTATGAATATGTATTTTTTGGTTGTCATTACGAATGGAATTAATTCCTTAGTTTCATGTCCAAAGTGTACCTTGTTACTGTATAGAAATTCAATTAATTTTTTATATCCTAAAACCTGGCATCTTAAAACGTTGCTGAACTTGTATACTAGCACTAATAGGTTTTGTTGATTCCTTAAAATTTTTATATACAAAATCATATCATCTGCAAATTGAGACACAGTTGTACTTCTATTTTCTAACCCTAGATACCATTATTTCTTCTCCCCTCCCGCCCCCGCCACCACTTCCTGTGTAGGACCTCCATTACAGTGTGAATTAAAGTGGCAAGAGTGGATATTCCTGTCTTCTTCCTGATCTTAGCAGTGAGCTCTCCTTCATCACTAAACAGGATTTTAGCTGTGGGATTTTTGTCGTTGCCTGTGTTTGTAACCACAAGCTACTCTTCTCACAAACTTGCTGGCTTTGAACCATGGAAGAGTGTTTTCTCACAGACTGGCATGTTAAAAGTCCAGAATCTGGTAGCATTGCTGTCCTTCAGGGGACTCGAGTGGAAAGTCTCTTCCTTGCCTTTTCCAGCTCCTGGTGCTTGCCCAGCACCCCTAGGCTTGTGGCCATGTCACTCTAATCTCTGCCTCCCTCTGCACACCACCTTCCCTGCTGTGTATCTATGTTTTCTAAGGGTGCGTGTTATTGCATTAACTCCACCAATAATCCAGGGTAAAGTCCTCCTCTCAGCATCATTAACTTAATTGCATATTTTGTAATATAAGGTAATATTCACTCTTGCCATGTAAGGTGAAATGTACCGGTTCTGGTGGTTAGCATATGAATATGTCTTTCGGGGTGCTACGATCCAATCCTTACAACACCTTTTATCAGTTTGAGGAAGCTGCTTTCTATTCCAAGATTGTTGAAGTTTTAGTTTTGTTTCGTTTTATCATGAAAGGAAGTTGTATATGTCAAATGCTGTTTCTGCATCAATTGAGAGATGATCTTGCGATTTCATTGTCTCTTATTTTATTAAGATATTGTATTACATTGATCATTTTTGGAATGTTAAGGCAATCTTGCATTCCTAAGATTAATTCCACCTAGTTATACCATAGAATCTTTTCTATATTTTGTTGGAATAAGTTTGATACTATTATGCTGTGGACTTTGTACATCTATAATCATGAGAAATATTAGTCCATAGTTTTATTTTCTGTCTGATCTTTGGTTTTGGTATCAGAGTAAAACTGTCTCAAGGAAATGCTTGGGGAGTGCTCAGTCTTCTAAGCTTTGGAAGGGTTTCTGTAAGATCTGTGCTCACTTCTTTTAACATTTGGTAGAATTCCTCCATGAAGTCACGCAGTCCTGGACTCTGTGGGCAGGTTTTACTTTTTTCTAATTCAAACTCTTTATTCATTTACAACTTTGTTGGTTTTTATTAGCTTATTACTTTTATTGGTCTATTTATATTTTCTGTTTTCAATTTGGTTCCAGTAGTTTGTCTCTAGGAAATTACCTTTTTCATTTAAGTTATTCAGTCTTCTGGCATACAATATTTAACATTTGAAAAGTTGAGAGTAATATCCTCTTGTTTAATTTCTGATTTTAGCAAAATGAGTCTTCTTTCTCTCTCTCCCACCCCACCCACTTGGTCAGTCTAGCTAAAGATCATCAGTTTGTTTATTTTTTTCAAAAACATAACTTTTGGTTTTCTTATTTTCTCTATTTTTTCTGTTTTATTTATTTTCTCCTCAGCTTATATTATTTTCTTCTTTCTGCTTGCTTTGAATTTAGTTTCATTTTCTTTTTACTTAAGGTGAAGGATTAGGTTATTAATTTGAGTTTCTTCTTCTTTATTATAGGCATTGACAGCTATAAATTTCCCTCTACACACTGCTTTAGCTACATTGCATGAATCTTGGTAAGTTATATTTTCATTTTTATTCACCTCAAAATGTTTTCTTATTTGTTTTGTGATTTTTCATTAACACACTGATTATTTAGAACTTTGTTGTTTAATTCTCATGCATTTGTGAGTTTACCAAATTTCCTTGTTACTAATTTGTAATTTCAATTCATTTTAGTCAAGGAACACAGGTGCACTCTAAGTATAATTTTAATATTTTAATATTTTTTGAAATTTGCTTTATGGCCTGACATGATTAACCTGGAGAATATTTCACATGCTCTTTAGAAGAAAGTGTATTTTGCTGTTGTTGGTGATCCTAGTCTATGGATTTCTGGTCTATTTGGTTTGAAGGATCTTGTTATAAAGGTTAAGTCATCCTCCTACATTGACATTTTATCATTTCAAAATATCTATATTTGTCTCTAAAAACAATTTTGTTTTAAAGTACGTTACTTCTGACATTAGTAGAGCTGCTCCTGCTCTCTTTTGGGTCCTGCTTGTATGTTGTATGTTTTTAAATCCTCTGGCTTTCAGCTTGCATCTTCGAATTTAAAGCATCT